>JAZHYW010061387.1:0-12695 GCA_037355805.1 Ixodes ricinus
TTTAGGTTTGTCACAATCATTCATAGAAACATGCACATACGCACGTATTGCGGTCACACACGCCACGGAGCACTCATAACACTAGTAATTCAGTAGTGTTGGCTAGGACTGCGCACTCGATGGATGAACCTATACCGAATAATCGATTACTGCTTTAATCGCTCTTAATTTTCTTAACCTATCAATCAAATAAATCTTTACAAAAAAAAAAAAACAAAGTAAAAATTTAACGCTTTTACCACGCAGATCTGGACGAGTACACCTGTAGGAAGGCAAACTTCAGGTGAAATTTTGATCTAAAGCAAGGTGCAGGGGCGAAATTTCTAACTCCTAACAAGTGGAGACGGTTATGACGCGTCCTGGCAACTCTCACGCCGTGCGAGTGTTCGTTTAGCGCACCAAAGGTTATTGTGAAGTTTTCGTAGATCGCGTTGTCCCCTCCGCTAAGCGTTCCGCAACGAAGAAGTTGCTACTGCGCCTGCGCGCCGATAGCCTTGACTGCAGAGTTCCCGGTATCGCAGCGGGTTGCGGAGGGTCTTGCGGGATGGCGAAAGCGATCTACGAAAACTCCCTATTGTGAACAAACGTAGGAATTCGCTATGGCCGAAGAATATCAACGAACCTCTTTGCCTCTGCGGCTGAAGGGAATAATTTGTGAGTGTGGGTGTGACGAAACCCACCAATGGAACAATTAATCGATTAAAGGTTGGCCATTAATTGGGTTAAATGTTTTAATCGACACCCTGCCCTCGTGTTGTCTGCTCCACCGCCATATATGCCCTACATTTTCTCGTGCAAATAAACATCATTATTATTAATATTATTATTATTACACTTGAGTGGCAATCATTTGAACGAGGACCACCACAGAAGATAAAAAAAGATTACAAGCATGCTGTTTTTTCTTGCCAATTACACGAAATGTGGTTTCTAAAGAGAGAATCATTTGAGGCTGCTGAAAAAGCAGCCTCCGCAAGGAGTTCCAACTAGGTGTGATGTCGCTTCTCCACACAGCACCTTATTATTCTATCAAATCTAGTCTATAGAAATTCTATAAAAAATATAATGACGGAAAGTATATCGAAGACGTGGTGATGGAAATTTTATAGCATTCGTCTGTATTTTATGAACTTCGGTTGATAGACAATCTATTGGAAATCTATCGGAAATTGTTGATGCGACGTGACATGATAGAAAGTTGAAAGAGTCGTTAATATATGAATATCAATACATGGCGTGAATTTTTTTCTAGGATGGCGCACGCATACTGTTTTGGCTCATGATGTCACGCTTCTTGGTACCTTCCGCCGCGTTCTGATTGGCTAATGCGACAATCTTGTTGAATATGGAGCTATAAAAAGATTGATCTGAACTTCTCACGCGTTTCGTTTCCAAAATTTTCAGTGATGATGAAGGTACCTTCAGCCATAATCCTTCTCTCAAAAGAAATAATAATTAAAAAAAGTTTTCTGAGTCCGCACTTTTCTGCAGAACATGGAGGCAGCCAATCAGGACGAACGATAGAAGAGACCCCAGCCAATGACAAAACTCAAAATACAATTAGATAAAAAAAAAAAGTCACTAACTTGTTGTTTATGCACATATAGATTTTTATCTATTTGTATTTTGAGATTCCTCATTCTTTGACTGATGTCCCGCCATTGTTAGCCGTGATTGGCTGGGCAAAATAGACGCTGGAATATTAAAGGCCTGTTCACAGAACACCAGATGCGCGCTTATACCTCGGCGCTATATATATACTTCGTTTCGCTTATTAAGTCCTGGCGACAGGCGACGCTACCAGGTAAGGGAACCAATCAAGCTGCTTCAAAAGCGCAAGTCACTAGGCTTCTTCTGTTTGTGATCGGTTCAGCGAAGATACGAACACGCATACAGAAAGACGATGGACGCCATGATGGTGCCGTTTCTGACGCTGTCCGTATCGGTCCCACCAGCTCGTATGCGTCGACGATGCGTCTGGACTTGAGGATGCAAACGAAGTGTATAGTCCGTTTCGCTTTAAGCACGACCACAACCGACGCTATGCGAAGCGCAAATTCGTCTGCCTCTCGCACAAGGGTTGCGATGATGTCAGGACGCCAAACCCTTATTGGCTGATTAAAAAAAATGAAAGCCGGTAACAACTCCCTGTAACGCCGAATTAGAGCGCAGCTTTTGGGTGGAGGAGCACGGGGGGGGGGGGTCCACGTGTCCCGAGAGTCGCGTGACCGGGGGGGGGTCACGTGACCTCGGGGCGTCACGTGACTTCGGGGTCACGTGACCTCCGGGGGAGGGGGGTCACGTGACCTGGGGGTCACATGCCCTGGTGGTCACGTGACCGTACGGTTACGCCGACGGCGACGCCGCTCAAGCCGGAAAAGGGCGCCTAAGAGCTGCGCTCTAAAATTAGTGCGTAGACAATCAGGCTCGGCGTCGTTCTGACGTCACCGAAACTCCTGGGCAAGAAGCTGACGACTTAATCTCCGCATAGGACCCGGTGGAACCAAATGAACGGTGCCAAAGTGCACGGTCACGGCGCCCGTGACTACTATGCCCTTTTAGTGCTGATTGGTTGGCTTCGTCGGGTGCGTTTCGTATCTGGTATGCGGAGCGAAAACATGATGAAACATTTCAATTTCGACGTATAATTATGCGACAAAATGTATGTATATAAAAAAAACAAGAATGCGCGACAATCGCGCATTTTTCGTGAACACCTTCCAGCGGCGTGGAGTGATCTAATACAAGGAAGGAACACGCGTCAGAGGGTGTCTGCTGCAGTCTGCCTTTTGTAAGGTGTATTAGGAGTGTGAACGCGGCTCCAAAAGCCGCGCTCTCACGTTCTAATATACGTCAACACCGTCTGAGCCGAGTTTCTTCGTTTTTTAGACTTAGGCCAGGTGGCGCTAGCTACCTCCCGTTAGAAAGGACATAGCCATTAACATCCATCCAACATCCATCCGTCCATCCATCCTTCCTTTCTTCCTTGTACGACGGTTTCGTCATATTGCTTATGCGAAAAACTGTTTGCAGACGTGTTCCAAGCCTATACATATACAGGGTGTCACAAAAAAAAAAAAATTACAGGTTTTTTTTAGCGCGAAAATAAACATCGCCGAACGCTCATTCTCCGGCCAAAGGTAGCACTAGAGGTCACAAGATGCCAAAGTTTCAGCCTGATCGATGGCTTAAGTTAGTAGCAGTTATTATAACTTAGTTATCCGGATCTCAAGCTGACACTACCTTTGGCCTGTGAGTAATGAGCGTTCGGCGATGATTTATTTTCGCGGTAAAAAAACCTGTAATTTTTTTTGTAAGTGATTTTCTGAAAATTTCAATGGGAAAATGGCGGCAGACGGAGTTTTCGAATACATGGGGCTCTATGGCACCAGAAACCGAAAACGGGCGAAAATGGGCTCCATTTTTCCATTGAAATTTTCAGAAAAATCGCTCATAACCTTTTAATAAGGTATCGGATCGGGCTGAAACTTTGGCATCTGGTTGTGACCTCTAGCGCTACCGTTGTGCGGAGAATGAGCGTTCGGCGATGCCTAGTTTATTTTGCGGTGAAAAAAAACCTTGTATTTCTTTTTCTTCTTTTGTGACACCCTGTACTGTGACGAAAATGCGTGCTTCGAACAGGCTTGACGTGTGACCGCATATAATTTTAGTTTGTCATCGTGCCTCTAGAGAACACCGCGTCTTTTGCATCATGCATATGCAGATGTGACTGCGGTTTTAAGCTGCATTGAGAGCCGCGCTTCAGAGCACCGCGAATGTCACGTGCAAAACCAGATTGCTTTGAACCCATTTTAATGACACTGTCGGCAGGCTACCCGGAGAGGGGGGGGGGGGGGGGCAGCCGATAATTAAGCCGATAAAATTAATTGTCTTATCCCGCTTCGGATCAGCGCACGCGGCGGCAACGAAGAATCTATTGCTGGAATTGGGTTAGAACCGCAATTCGGCCAGCGCGAACCAATTTCGTGCTCGCGCGCTGCACAAACAGAGCAAAACGTGATATTCCCCCATCCTCACGGAGCACTGCTTGGATTTACAAAAGACGTAATTAGCCGAAGCTATTTAGGTCGAGCCGCCCGCAGGTATGTAATTGCTCACTGTCGCAAATCGTGTGGCGTATCGCGGCGTTTGTTTTACTATTATCTATTATTATTTTACCGGACAACCGCACTTCGGTTGTTGTCATCGCTCCGAACAGTTTCAATAACCGCACACGGCTGTGAGGTCGTCTATATGCGGAAAACAAGTTGGTCTGCTTCTTCTGCTGTAGGTTCTGCGACGTCAGAATGACGCCGAGCTCTGATTGGCTCCGATTGAAGGAGACCTCGAAGCAAGCTGCTTTAGGGTCTACCCACTATCCTTCTAATCGGAGCCAATCAGAAGCTCGGCGTCATTCTGACGTCACCAGACCCCCAGCAGAAGAAGCAGACGAACTTGTTCTCCGCATAGCAGGTGCATGTATGGAGCAGAGGCGCTTCGAACATTGCCCGAGGTGTGTCCGCAGATCAACACACCGCGTCTTTTGTACGACGCGTACGAGTACGGTTTCGCACACAATACATCGCAGCGCTAAATCTACGTACACCTGATTATGGCGTGCCTCGTACCTCGTGCGTTTGTGTGCCCTCCAGATGGTGCTTTTGTTTTCCCCCGATCTCAACTACACTCTAAGAAATGCCTGCGCGTCCACTTACCCGCAAAACACTCGAAGAGCCAATCATTGCGATCTTGGAAATCAGCTCAACGAATGATGAGGCGGAACATCCGTTTAGACCTAAGAATAAAGTCTGCACTGTGGCATTACGTAATGCAAAGCGTCATGTTTGCATTGCGTGGCGGGTCCCGATGCCTCTTGTTATCCCCCAGCAGCCAATGAGAAGCGTTAAGCCACGCCTTTCATTTCTCGAGCTTTCGGTCACGTCTTCGGTTGGAACAGCGCTGGTGCAGCGCTGACTTGGACGTTATATAGCTCGAGCACTCGTGCGACGCATGCATCAGTGCTGTATCAGCAAATCTGCGGTCTTAATGCATCGTACGTCTATAAATGATACTACTATATGTGTTTAACCATAGCCTCCTAGACACCAACTCATGTTTACAAACAAACCGGAGCGCCCCCAGAGGACGCCACTGACACCGCGCATGCGCGATGGGGGTGTGGGCAAGAAGCTCGCCGTCGCCCATAGACAAACCACTGGAATGGGATGTTTTTGGCGTCGTTGTGAGTCCCCGCGCTCTTTTTCGTGTTGGAATTGTTGATTCTACGTCTTCCTGGCAATGTCTGGACTACTTGAGCGGCCTCAGCGAAATTAACGAGGCTCGTTACACCGCAAAACTCGGCGAGAATAATGGAACGTGCGGTGATTCATTCCGCGTGGACGCCGCTGAATGGACGCTGAAGCCTGCGGATTCACATGGTGAGGTTCTGCTCGCTGTTTTCAGTCATGACGTCGCTCGGGCTGCAAAAGCCTGAACCGTAGCTGAGATGTCGACGTCGATACTGAAAATCGCAAGCAGAATCGGACCGAGTGAATCAGGCATAACAAGTCGGTGATGGCCACTGGGAACAATTCTACATCTCCTTAAATTTACTGTTTACACCGAGCCTACTTACCGGAAGCAACCTTCAAACGTAAATGTATTTTGAGGTCTGCACTTCTTATCGCAATTACCGGGTCAACGTTTGGTCTACGGGCCGCTGTCGTTTGAACGAGCAGACGACAAGCAGTATATAGCGTTTGAGAGAGCAGACGACAGCTCGGACGATGAGGCGGCCGTTTGAACGTGATCGATGACGCACTGAACGTAGCCCGCAGGTGGTCCGTGCAACTTGACGGTTTTCCCGCGTTCATGTTAGAACAAAACAAATAAGTCTGACGACAAAAAGTATCCGTGAATTCAATCCAAAGTGCTTTCCGCCCAAGCAATCGTGGTCCGACGGCGTCTGCTTTTCCTTTTTCACGGCCCCTGTTCACGTTCTCGGACGAACTGAGCAGGCAGAAAACGCATGAAAACTGACCTTCAAACCTTTCCCGACTCTTTTGGTAAAGCCCAAGTCGCGGCGTTTTGACGAGAAGGCAGGTTTTTGTCCGGTTTCTTCAAAGTAACACAGGAATGCACGTGCCCCATGGCGGTTTCCGCCCACAGCCCCAGACCGGAAGTGCGCCCGACGCGCTACCACCGCCTGGCAGATCGCCACGAGAAGCGGCCGCCGAAATGGAAAAGGTGGAGCGGCAGTCAGCGGATGAGAGGAGAGCCACGTGACTGGCGCCCCGCTGCGGCGAGACGCCGAAACACACTTCTCCCGAGCGAACAAGTGTGTTTCGGGTCCCCGCCGCTGCAGAAGCTGTGCGCTGAATACCAGAAATGCTCTGTGCTACCAGAGCCTCGGGCTCGCAACCTGCGACCGGGCACTCTATGGCTCCGTCGTCGAACTGCCAGCCTTTGTGAGTATAGAGGAGGCTATGGTTGAATCCATTGCCCTCTTTCTATCTAACCGGCATACAGCGTTTATATTCGTGTTTACTGTTCTACGTTTTCTTTTGTTTCTTTTTTTATTGCCACATTGTTGTACAACGTCTTACGGGCCCTCGAGGAAAATAAAGGATGATGATGATGATGATGATGAGAAGACAGTGTGCAGACGTTGTCTGAGGCTTCTTTCTTCCTCGTACGACTTTCCACATTGGTTACACAAATACTGGCTGCAGACATGTTTAAAACATACATATATAAATATATGTATGAAGCAACTTCGAACATAGGTGTGTCCACAGATAATTCGATAATTCTGTCCTCATGTCGGCAGCAAATGCCGTACGTCTATTGTACGCTGTATGGGCAGTGCGGCTGGGGCTTATACTATGGCGCAAAGCAGGCGCTGCTTCTGCAAAGTCAGCGCTATTTCTAGCGCCGAATAATTGCGCTGAGTCAGCGCTGCGGTGTACTATACGTGAACGGGCCTCAAGACGATCTCTTTGTTTCGCGTATCAAAGCCCAAGATTTTCGTTTCCCCGAGTGTTATATACACACAAAGTGGCGGGCTGTTCCATTAACGTTACATAGCCCGCAGTCCCACAATTGCCGCGCGGCGCGAGTGTATTTTTCCCTACAGCGCTGCATACCGAAGCAAGCATCGTGCAGGACAGCCTCGGATACCTTCTTAGGCATTCTCGCCGTTTAGCGCGCATTTTCGCGGGATCTGGGTTTCGGTGTCAGGGTGTCCAGCCGACACCCATGCTGCGCGCTCCGTGTCAGTCTTTGATATAGCTTGCCTTTATTCGATCGCTTCTTTCTTTCTCTATTCGCTTTTTCCCCCTTCCTCTTACTTTCTTTTTATTTAGTTTATTTTTTTTTTTTTTGAATGGGGGAATTATGTGCCGGTGCCGCACAGGTATACGTTAATTGGTCTAGCCAAAGAATCCTTCAGTCGCAGCCACTATACTGCATCAACAATTTCTCTCTCCGAGGTTTGCGTTTGTTTGTTTGTGTTGTTTGTTTGTTTGTTTGTTTGTTTTTCGTATTTAATGGCGCCGTTAATCGTTGTCGATGCATCACCACCTCGAGCGGTGCAGGAGAATAAACGGACCTTTAGCCTTTTCCTACCTGGATATTACTCTCTTCGTTGCTCATTTGTTATTGTTTGTTTGTTTGTTTGTTTTGTTATCTCCTTTTATTACGAGCTCCGTGGATTTGTTTGTTTATTCCTGAGATTAGAAAGACTGCGATCTCTCTATATCTCCGATCGCGTTCTTATTTTTTGCAGTGTGATCCTGAAGTCAGCGCGTTCGATTAGCCGAGGAGGCATTCTAAGATTCGCTCGCTGATTCTAGTATTCACGGCTTTAGTGATTAGATTTTTTGTTTTTTTTTGTGCGTGCGTTTGTATATGTTTGTGGCTGCAGTTTGGGAAGGGTTTAAACGTTATCCGTGAACGCAAACCGCAATTGAGGACGATTATTTATCGATTAACGTGGTCCTTCTCGTTTCAAGAGCCATCGTGTAAATATATATATATTACGTTATTTTTGCATACTTTTTCTTTATTTTGGAGAAAATTAGACCTTTAAATATTTGCACGGGGTCGCGTCTTTCAGAAATTGGTTTCGAGTTTTAACTTTTCTTCGGTTTTTAACTTGATTTTTTTTTAAAGTTTTAACAAACGGCATTGATTGATTTTGTTATGCCATGTTTATGTTTCACGAATGGGTTGCGTTTTTTTGTATTATATTTAGGGTTGTACTTGCTACGACGCTTTGGCCCTGGGGCCTGATTTTGTAAATGAATAACTAAATAACAGAGTCGGACTTCTCGCGGAGCGTCACTGATCGTGTCATTGAAGAAATTTGTGTGCGTGCATTTAAGATCAGACATTTTTGTTCCCGAAACTCGTTCACGTTTCAAGCAAAAAAAAAAAGAACAGTTTTATTGTTTTTTTTAAGTAAAGAACTATTGACCTTTGCGAAAATCGCCTTTGGCGCGCTGCCATCCTTGTCTGCTGGGCTGTGGAGCGCCTTCTAAGCATGCGCTGTTGCTCTGCTTTGCGGGATATCAGACGCTGCGCATGCATCCACAGCTGCAGTGACTCAGCATTTTTTTGCCCGGGTGATAAGCGATGGAAAGGTCTCTATATACTTCGTGCAGCGCAGAAAGTATGCTCGGAATTCGCTTATTTTCTTCTTCTTCACGTGAGAGCAAGTCTGTATTATAGTCATCGACAATTTAAGAAATGCGGGGCGTTGCGGGTCCATATCGAGTATCTGATTATCGACCCCGCAGCCAATAAGATTCCAGTATTAGCCGGTAAGAACGCCGAAGCACCAACCGCGAGGCAAGATGCGGGACCATAATGAGCCACGTCCGTCGTTTCTTAAGCTGTCGGTGCCCATATCATCAATACTGTTTTTTGTTGTATTTTTTCTCCGGCTGTTTAGTATCAGACGTTGTTCGTTTAAAACGTGTTCTTCTCGGTATACGTTGCCGGCCCGCGTACGGAGTTGACGTGTAGGCACTGGAGAGTTTTAGGGGACCGTCTTTGCACACCTGATATACGGTATACGATGGGCCTCCGGTACGAACTGCGCATGCGCCACCACAGAAGACTCGCATATGCGCACTTCGTACCGGACGGCCCATCGTATACCGTATATCCTTGTTGGGGCCTCCTCTCCCCCTCCTTCTCGTACAACATTTCGTCATGGGCGCCCCCCCGCGGCTGACGGCAGAAAACGACGGAAAGAAGAAAGAAGTCTCGAGACTTATTTCCTTCTTCCTGTCGTTTTTCTGTCGTCACCGCAGTCTCGGCGTAATTCTACAATTATGAACTTACACCAGCTCGCTTGCGCTCTCACGTTTTGTTCGTGAAGGATTCATTCTAAACAGTATTTACGCAAAGTATAAATATCGTTGCACCGCGCTTTAAGCTGTCAGTAATATTATAATTTTTTTTTTCGGCGGTTTTGTATCAGGTGTTGTTCGTCTAAAACCTTTTCTTTTCTGTACGTTGTCGGGCGGGTTCGGATATAACGTTGACTGTTACGGTATGCGGTAAGCTCTACGGTTCCAACGTACGGTTCCCGCGCACCTGTTCGCGCCTCGCACTTTTTGCTGGGGAGTCACAGACGCTCGGAATCAAAGAGAGGCTCCGTACAACTTCTCCAGTTTCGTCGGGCGACTCCTGACAATCGATCCCGCGCACTGGGTCGCACGAACAATTCGAACATTTCGCCGATAAAAATAAGAGTTAAAAAAAAAAGCAGCGTGACAAAAGTTTTTTTACAAACCCAGAAAAAGGGTTGGGACACGCATGTGAACTTGGGGACCGGACCTATTCTCAACCGCAAAAAGAAAGGCCGATGCAATAGGTACTATATCCCCCGCACCCTTTGTGTCGTTTCTTTTTTTTTTTTTCTTTTTATGTTTTGCTCTGCTGTGACTGAACGCACCTCTTTCTTTCTTGGGAAGCGATCTCGAAAGAGTGCCTCCCCCTCCCCCTTCCCAACCTTTGTCAGCTCTGAATCGCTTCCTTTCTCCATTCACCGTACACATAGGAACCACCGATTCATGCTTGTGACGTCAGGCCGAAGGCCGCCGAACGCGAGCACGCGCAAGTACCTGCAGCACGTCCAACGAACAGCACGTCCTCCAAGAGATGCGACTCCTGGCGTAAAGCGCATGGTGACGAAAACAGCTCTCGCTTATTTATAGCGCCAGTAATTTAGCGCACAGAATCAGAGGATTGTTATTAAATGATTATTTTTATTATTATTATTATTATTATTATTATTATTATTGTTATTATTCTTGCCATGCACCTTGGACTGTATTTTCTCATCGGTCACTCTGTGTTCTTGAATTGGTGGGTAGAGAGTGATGAAGCTGGCTGTGAGATCGGTCTATTTAAGCTAGCTGGTTCGTAGGCTTTGAAAAAAAAAAGTATAAAGTGCCGAAAACAACCAAGACCAAGACGAACTAACGACAAGACGAGCCGTCGTCAGTCCTGGCCTAAGGATGTTGATGTCGTGGTCCCGAATTTCCAGTCACCAAGAGTGCAGTGTTATTAGGTCCATACCAATGTATTACGCAAAAAAAAAAAAAAACACGAGGGACAAAAAGTAGAGGCGACCCAGGGCAAGGGACGGCGTCTAGACGGAGCAGATCACCGAGGCGTCCAGAGCCTAAAGCCACAGTCACAACCGTTCGCACCTCGGATACCAAAGAAGTGAGCAGACTGCACCTGTCGGGTCGTTTAGCGAACCAGAGGCGCAGTGGTCGGCCTCGAGTTTCAAGATCGTACTCTCAATACTTCTGGCAGAAATAATAATAATAAAAAAAATATATATATAAAGGTATAACTTGCGTATAACCTCGACGTAACCTATTTGGTACGTTTGTCGGAGCGGCATATGGGTCACCCAGTTTTCGCTTTGACGAAAATTTCCTAAACCGCGGAACTAGTCTAACTAAAGCCCATAGAGCTTCTGATCTTTTTTTTTTTTTTATTATAGGCCGACACGATCTTTTTATAGTCAGGTCGGGGATTCGAATCAGCCGCGCAGTCTCACAAAGGATTCGGGGGATGGTGAGAGGAGGAGGGGGGGGGGAACCGCGCGGATGGGAGACGACTCAGGTGAGAGCGTTGGGGCGCAAAGGCTGGAAGAATCTCTGGCGAACATAGCCCACGAAGGGCATATCAGGCTTTTCGCGCGGCTCGATGTTGCTCGGGAGGAGTTGTGAATCACGGCTTCTCCTCGGAGGGGGCAGGCCGGTCTCTTTGTCGGACGAGTCGGCCTTGTCTGAGCGTGGAGCGAGGGTTCAAGTTTGCGAGGTGCCCATTCTCACGGGAAGACGTCGTGACGTGGCTTTTGATCCCTCGCACACTTTCTCTCTTCCGCACACTACGTTTCTTCTTCATCTTTCTTGCTTTCTTTTATTGATAAAGAAGAAAAAAAACATACCAAGAGGTTGTCAGTGCGAGTAAGGTATGGTCGGCTGTATCCTTCTTTCCATATGCAGGCACACTTATTCGTTTCATTTTTTTTTTCGCCTTGATTTGTTCGCTTGGTTGGTTAACTTGGTCGGGAGGTTCTTTTTTTATAGCCGAGCTTCCGCGGCTCATTCTTAAATTTATCGGATTACGTGTTTTTTTTTTTCCCCCGTCTGTGTTAAAAATTAAAAATGAGCTACACTATGTCGCTCGCGAACAGGTGCGTCGACTTTTATAAAATCGTTCAGCTCCTACCCCCAGACCTACTGACACCGGGGTTAAAGTATTCACGAAGACAGTGTTAGTACAAGCTGTCAGGGGCTAGCTGGCTTCTTTTTGTTTACTTTTTATATTATATTTTTGTTCTGTGTGAACGGTACTAAGCACTTGATTTTCTTGGGTCACTCCTACAAATTAATTACTTTTCTCTTTTTTTCCCTTCAAATAAAGGCGTGAAAGAATAAAATGAGTTTTGCCAAAATTGTTACCGAGAGTTTTTGTATGTCTGAGTTCGTGGGCACAGAACATTTTATGCTAGAGTCCCACTATACTCTGTTTCGTCTTATGATGTGCCGCAGAAAAGGCCACAAGCGCAAGCTCCTTGCTCTGAAGCAGATCTCAGCGGCGCAAGCTCCCGTGCATTAAGGGCAGCTACCAACGCTATGAGCTCGCGCTTCTATAGCCTCCGATGCGGTACAACATAACGTGAAACGGAGTATAGGGAGCGACAAACAGAAACGACCGATACCGACAAGTGGCAAACATATGCAGCCAGCACGCGAAGGTGCCTTTGGCAGGCTCGCAGTATCTTGGTGCTCGTGCAGCTAAGCACGAGTGATTGCAAGCCTGTCAAAGATACCTTCGCTCGCTTCGCACGCTTACGTGGACATACTTGCGGCTTGTCGGTGTCGGTTTCCATTTGTCGCTGTGGAGAACGGTAGAACAGGAGGATCGTTCCAGTATACTTCTTCTTCCATCTTCTATCGTGGTTCCGTGTTCACCTGCGCACAAACTCTGGCACATCAGGATCCCCTCAAAAGAAACGTGCACCAGCACGGCTATTTGTAAGCAACACAAACGGTATTATAAATTTAAGGAAAGATTCGCAAATGCGAGCGCTGTAATTGGTCGCGGCGGGATGAGCAATATGTAACTGAACCAAAGTACAAGTACATTAATAGCGTATTGCT
>JAZHYW010061391.1:0-14738 GCA_037355805.1 Ixodes ricinus
ATTCTTCGTTCAGTTACGTACTGGCTAGCAGTCTGGCCATTATGATTGCGATGAATTTCAGTTTTGATGATACCACCATTTTCTTTGCTTTTGCTTTGACCTAGGACGCGGTAATGTTCTTAATCTTACCTCCGAACACCTCATCAAAAGTCACGAGTTCGGATGTGGATAAATGACGGAGGAAGTAGTCCTGTGACGGCGTCAATGCTCTCCGGGATTTCGAGCGAAGACCAACGCGTTCAACCTGTTGACTTTTCCTCTTTTCTCGCTAGGTTATATGACTGCGGCTATACTGGGGAAAAGCACGACCTGGTGCCTCCGTGGTAACCTGGCACGAATTCCTAATCGAACAAAGTGTTCCGTACGGCTTGCAAAGAAGCGACTCGAGCCACTGCAATCTCCGGTTGTTTCTGCGCGCTTCCCATTTAGTCAGTTTAATAAAGATTGATATCACTATCATGTACTCCACCTGTAACCCAAAAAAAATTTGGTCTCCTTTCCTCCTTATCAGGCGCATGCGCGGTAGTCCCAGGATGCAAGCGGAAGGGAGGGACTGAACAGCTGAATCCCACGTGTGCTCACTCAATATGTGTGCAGAGTAAAGTACATCTAAAAAAGTACTCCAACTAAAGTACAAAGTAGAATTAGATGTTATGTCCTTCACTTAAAAGTAGTAAGTAAGTACATCGGAGCGCAATGTACTTAAGTGAACTACTGTAAAAACAATGTACTTTCCAAGTAAAGAACTTTTGAACACAATCTTTTATTATGTCGTTCCAATCAACTATGCAGTGCTTTTAAAATGACATGCCTTGCCCGAGTGTAATGGGGGTGCATCAGGTATTTCTGGAAATGGCTGGGAATTTCGAATGAAGTGGTCACAGAGTAGCTGTTGCACTCTCGTAGACGAACTAGATAACAAAATCAACTTATAAGGCACTTATTTGTATCGGTCTTATAGCCGCCGTTACTTCACTCAGGAAAATGACCGTATGGCGTCTCCCGAAAGTAAACATGAAATAGCGACCTCTGTCGCACGGAAGAGCAACTAACGAAGCCATCTTGAAGGGTATACCCACGTCGCTTCACGCCAGCATGTCCATGTTTCAATGTTGCAATTCTAAACACAATAATTTGGAGATTTTTGTTGTGTAAAGCCAGAGGAGAGTGGTTTGGTTGCCTGCGTGAGTAGAAGAAACTGTATTTGTCTTGTTTTGCGTTGTTTTCCAGACTAAAAGTCCGCCAAAAGATCGCCGCGACGACTGCCCATTCGACTTGGCGAGGCCCGTTCGGCGCGTAGACCTGTCACTTCCAAGTTGAAGGAATAAACTACAAGCATATCTACTATTGTTATTAGTTGAAACGTTTGCGGCTATAGATTTTGAACACGGCATTGTTCTTGTGGAAAGCCGCATTCGTAGGAGCGCTGGAATGTAAGTTAAGCTACGGCCTCAAAAGTGCTCGCCTTGATAGATTTAAACAAACAATTAATTAAGCATTCAGATTGCCAGAGATTCATATTCAGTGACGTTGTCACAATATTCTTGTAGTTAGTTACCTTCGCTACAATTGATTTCCAAGGATTGGTCCTTTTAGCAACTAGGTTCGACAAGGCGTAGGGAAACTTATTTGACCGTGAAAGTGAGTTATTGAACAACCACAGTACAAATTCATTTCGCGCAAGAGATTTTGGGGTATATAGGTTTTATGTTTATTGTTTGTGTGCTAAAGGTTAGAATCTCTTGCAGAACTCAGGACCAGCAAGAGATTGAGAATTGTGATATAATTTAAATTTTACTTTTACACCTTAACCCGTCTACTCAGATGAGGTGCTACAAGCGCCGTCAAGCAAACCGGAAAGGGGCATTAGCTTCTTCGCAGGCCTGCTTCTAGGCATGCAAAGAACCTACCTATACGTCAGCTACTGTCTGCAGCCTGCTAAAGATGTTTGGTGGTCAGTGAACTTGCCAGCGCAGCGCATGGTTAGTGAGCCGTATTCACACGGATCCCGGAACTGTACACTGCTTGTGTTACATGAACTCGCCATCGATCTGTACTAGACGCGTGAATAACACGATGATGCATCTGCCAAAACTTTCAACATCGTGGCCACCACGAAAACTTTCTTATCTTTTCACAACGAGGTGGCACGAGTGCATCACTCGAAATACACAAAAATATCGTTAAGAGAGAGTGATTCACTCTCGCTTTTACTGCATCCATGGTACCGCTCATCCGCAAAACTTACTCAAAACCACGAAAAAAATTTTTCTGCGCATGATCAAAAACGGAAGTTGTATGTTACTTATGGGCGTCCTCGTCACATAAACCTGTCTGGGGCGATGAAAACCAACTTGGCACATCCTTCAAGATGGCACTCGACGAATCTTGCTCTTCTTCACTGTTTGTCAGAAATTCTGAAGGGTCTGATTCTATACGCTATTTTTTGTCAGAGGTTGGTAAACTCCAATACTCCACCTCAGAAGTAGTGTATAGCACTGGGAAAGGCAAGGACGTGAGGGAGTGGTTCTTGGAGGAACTTATTATCACCGAAACCAAATTTGGTAAATGTACTTTTTTTCACGATTAGCAGAAAAATATTTTAAGTAAAGTACAAGTATGGTACTCAGAAAATGTACTTCAAGATTGCAGCGTAAGTTTTCTAAACCCTGTTTAAAGTAGTACTTTAATGACAATGTACGCAAAGTGCTTCCCAACACTGAATATGTGTCCGTGTTCAACGCTCGAAGAGACGCTTGCGAGGAGAGCGCGGCCTTTGGCTGGAGATAGATGGTGAGTCAAGGCGGCCTGACATTTGAAGCTTAGTTACCCCCTATAGAACCTTTGCACAGCAAGAACTTCCTCGGCCGCCGCCATTTTGCGACTCAGCGGCCCCTATCAGCCAGAAAGTTTTGCCGCACCCGCCTGAGCTGTGGAAACCCAGGTCAGCGCGCCTCACCACGTGCGCTGCACATTCCAAGTTCGCCGGCTTTTTCTTGACAAGTTTTAATTTGTTGCAGCAATACGTAAAACACCATGTACTTCGTTCAGTTACGTATTACTTCCTTTTCTCTCTCAGGCCAAAGAAAGAGGATAAAGAGAAGGGTAAGTTGAGCTGTCAAGTGTTGTTTCTTTAGTTTGTGTTCGGCATATTACTTTCCTTCCATGTTACAAACAAGGTGTTGGAACACAACTTTTTTTCTGTTTTCATTTGGGAGTGAGTTGAACCAACCTCAGAGTGAATTTGAATTCATATTTAGATGTGGAAATAGGTTTTGGGCGTACGATTTAAAGAATGAGCAACAGCGTCGGGAGCCAACGCTAGAAACGCGTCGACCGCGGAATCATTTGGTTTTGGCGGTAGCCGGCAAAAACACGTAACGTAAATTTAAGGCATTAGACCGAGAGCCCGACGACGCCGAACGCGCAAACACGAATGTGCAGTGCGCCCGACGAGGGCCCCGGTCGCACGAGCGCCCGCAGACTGACCGCCGCCCCGCCACTGACCGCTCCGCGAGAACACGAGGCACCAAACATTTGGATCTGGGGAACGCTTACATACCTTTGATGACGGACGAGGATTTCTTCCTTCCTTTCGTGAGCCTCGCAATAAAGTAGGTGCAGAAGCCTGACAGTCTTCGTCAGCAGTAACGTGCACACCATAGTTGTTAACGGGATGAGAGCGGGAGGGAGGAGCTTCGGTCGTCACGACTCTGGTGTGAACTCCTCGCCCTCGACGGTGCTTTGGAATTTCTCCGAGTTTTCGTGCGTGCACGCACAGCCAAAGCGTGGTGGAAGAAAACTTGCATGTTCTGGTGCTCATGCGCCCGAAAGGGACGCCCAGCTTTGGGGAGCCTAAGAAGGTTTCCGGGGACCCCCAAGGGTCCACGGACCCTCATTTCAAAACCGACGCTATGTAGTGTATAGTAACTCTGTTGTGCATCAGTGCACAGCTTGGATGTGCTAAAAGAGTGGTTAAGGGGAGACCCTGGTCTTGAACATTTTTTTGTCATTTCCGATCCAATTTAAATTGAATTTTCGCATCTACTTTAAGTTTCTGTGCTAAGAAGAAACATAAGGTAACTTTTTCCTTTCTGTCATAAGTTGCGGATACATGAATGTGACAATATCGCGATCGAATAGAGATGTGACATCTGCGATTGGATAGAAGAGAAAGATTGGGCACGTGTGATTGGTTCCCTCTCAATTTGATGCGCTACTGTCGCATCCGTGTAAACGCATCCATATTTATTAAGAAAACCTCAGCTTTATCAGAAATGTTTCTGCCAAACTTTTTTTACAATATCCCCATAAAAAAATATGGCACAAAGTTTGTCAGCATGCTCTACAAAGAGTAGAGTGTAGTAGAGAGTGCAACAAGGCCATTGCTATGATTTTAGCATCATTCTAAAAGAACTTAATGCGAGTTGAAATTTTTACACATAGCAGAAATGAGTCATTAATGTCTTTGACAATTAGAAAATTTTGTAGTTAACATTTTCCAGACAATAGTAGTCTTGTTGCATTCTTTAATTTTTGAGCCATTAAACTTTGAAAAAGTATTCAGGTCCAACTTCTGGATCCATAATACCGTGGGTGATACTGTGTTTTTTTATCACGTGATGAAAAATTTAATTCTGAGAAAACAGGAAAAGCTTTTCAAAACATGCTCACAAACAGCCTGGACATGAAACTTTGGATCAATAGCCTCGTTTACATGAAAGTGACTTCAGCGCATCGACTCCACTTGTTTTTGAACGAAGCAGACGCGGCAACGTTTACATGAACGTGCACCAAGCCCTACACGAAGGTGGCGCCTGCGTCGTGTGAAAGCTTCAGTTATGCAGTTCCGGCACCAGCCGCACCACGTTTTCCGGTGCATCGTGCGTGGGGCCACTCGACACGTTCAATGAATGCAAAGATCGTGCCCGCTGTCTTGAGCTGCTGTGGTAGAAGTTACGAGACGGAAGAAACATCAAAACCCTAGCGTTTAGGGCTCCAGGCCGGGCCGCCGGGTCACTCTGGACCACAGGCGACATGTGTGCGCACGCTTTGAGGACGCCTCTGCGCTTCGACGCGCCAGACCTGCGCCGATCGCGACCGGACCAACCGTACCCCGAGTCCGAAAGGCTCCTGCGCAGCTAGGAACGGCACCGAGGTAGGAGCTGCTCGTTCTGCGCTGCCACGCAGTGCTCTACAGTGCTCGGAGCTCTCGGTGTCGTTCGTGCTTGCGCCGAAGCCTTGGAACCCCTCCCGGACGCGCAAGTCGTACTTCGCGAGGCTGGACGGGGGCCGCCCTTACGAGCAGCTGTGCTATATTCCACTTGCTTATGATGGCAATAAAAGCTCGCGTTTGTTCTCGGGGAAAAAGTTGCGGGCGACCATATGGGACCGCCCTCCGCGCCGCCGGACGAGGTTGGCCGCCGCCATGTTCTCGGCTGTTCACTCGCTCCGCAGCGGCGCCTTCCCATAACCCTCCCCATTCCAAAATGCGATCGACCTCCGTTTGACATAGGCCTGAATGAATGCGCACTGCGCCATCTCGATCCACCTGTCTAGCGACTTGAATGCGATCGCTTTCTTTGCATGTATGCCAGTTACATGACCGCACTGAATTCGACAGCTGGATTCGATGCGACTAAGTCGCATTCATGTAAACGCAGCTAATGTAACTACCATAATATCCGAGTCATCAAGCCCACCCCCTGCTGCCTGAAATTCATAAAAAGGGGTGGACCCATGTCTCAATGGGTAAGCTCAAAATGTTTAAACAAAGCTAAAAATTGCAGTGGCTTAGCTCGGCTATGCCAGGATATACGTAGCATAAGCTTAAGTTCAGCTGGTTATTCTTACCTTTCCTGGTTGTCTAGGAGTTTGCTTGATTATCATGCTTACTGCTGCTTCAGTGACACACCCGCAGTATGCGCATAATGTGACTACTTTGGGATCGATGAGTTAAGCTTCTCCGCTCGTCTTATTGCATGCGGAGGAGGCGCCGTGTAACCAGCTTTCGGTTGCACGTCAAAAGATCCCTCCAAATTAATCCTCAGTCCTCCGCTGGAGCGTGCTAGATGCCCGTCGTTGGTTTGGCCAGCTGTGTCCCGTGCTGTTATCTATCAAGCAACCAAGCTGCTGCCCAGCAACACAGCTGCCGCGCGCATGCACCCGCTCGGCGGGTGCATGCGGGGCCGTGTGCCGCTGAGGACGACCTTGGCACCATACCAGTCCTGCCCGTTCCGTCACTGCTCCTCGCGCATGCGCAGCACGGCTCTCCAGGAGCCACCTGTGAGCTGCTCAACCTCAGCCAGTGTAGCTTACGCTGCAAAAAGACGCCAGTTTTCTGTATACCGTAAAACTCGCATAAAATACGAACCCGGCGTATAGTATGATGCCTGATTGAGGACTGCGAAAAGAAAAAAAAGTTTTATCCGCGTATAATGCGAAAACAATTTAAAGACACTTGAAAAATTTCTCCGTAAAATATGACCCAGGAAGTCTTAAGATAAACTTTTATTGGCATCATAATTGAACCTGTAATCACTGTCATCACTTCCATCAGACTCCTTGTCCGACGCCTCCTCCCAAAGGCAAGTCGTCTTCTGGTGCCCGTCGAGCGCATTTGAACTCCTGCACTTTTTGAAAAGAGCGAGCGTCGGCGTGCGGCGGCGAAGTGAAAGCTTGGCGCAGCGCATAAAGCTAGCAGCAATATGCGGCTGCGCCAAAAGTTATCTCGCCTTCTGTTGCAGCAGCTTCGATGTTTACGGCGAGGTGCCGTTTCACGTTGCTCTTTCACAAAATCGCTGAGACTTGCCTCGACGTCGGCGAACACCGCCATTCTTTGGGCCTCTAAAGCTTCTCCTTGTTCCGTTGCACGCAAACAGGCTGCTTTTGTTGTCTACATCCGCGGATGCTGCCTTCATTTACGGCGAATTGTCGTCCGGCGGCACTGTTGGCCGATGTCTTTCACAACCAAACGACTTTTCTTTTGAAGGCGGCCGAGTATTGTTTATGCGCCGACGCCATTGCCTAGCCTGACCGTAGACGGATGGTGGCGCCTCGGACATTGTGATTTTAATGGTGATGATAGCTGTTTTGAATGCCATATAACTTTGAAACCGAGACTACATCGAACTGCGTTAGATCGCGCCTCATGGAAACTGAAAATTGTTGGGACCGAGTATAATACGAACCGCAAATTTTACATAGCAAAATTTGGAAAAAACCTCGTATTATATGCAGGTTTCTACGGTATATATAGTTCAGCTGCACAAGAGATACATTAAACTCGAAATAGTTTCATTGTTTATCAGAAATGCTCATGAAAGAATGCCTGACTAACACAAAGTTTGTTGCCTGATACGTGCGATGAACACCGCCGATCTGCACACTGCATGAATCTGTGTTCTGTAAAAACACGTTCTAACACCGCTATGTTATCTTTGTTAGTAAAAGAAGAAAAGAGTCAACAAGAAAATTAAAAACCAACCAGGTGCAACGAGCGAGCGAGCAGCCGAAGGCGACGAAGAGCGTGCTGGAGCAGGAAAGCCGGCGATCGCATTGGCAAAGGTACATGGCATTGCGCCATGTTGGGCGCCTTGTCATTAACGAGGAGCAGGCTCTTGTGCAACTTTCTTGCTTAGTGCATACATGCGTGCATCCGTGCTTGCATGGCGTGTTATCGATGCGGGTTTTAAACTTCGCTCCCTGCCTCTCCGAGGCAACTCGTGTAAAAACGAAGTAGTGCTGGCTTGTCACGCCATCTATGGAGAGTTCGCCTGAACACATAGGTACGTAGGTTGGTTTTCAGGTAAGTGGAGCACATGTTTCTTCACCCGCTTCGTCTCGGCGGCTCGGCCATGGCACGTTGGCGTTGCACGCTCGTGCCCTCGATCCCTTTGACGGATGAAACAATTTACAAAATTAAATCTATTCTGACTTTGATGAAAGTGATAACAATGAAGTAGCTTATCTAAGGGGCTTGTTTATGCAGGATGTCATGGACGCAGTTGTTGAGCAGGCGAATCTTTTCCAGCACCAAGTACTTGCTGTGTTTGCGGGAGCGATCCGATCCAGTGTACGCACGTGTACTGCACGTGAATAATACTCATTCTGGCTCTCATAATACTGGCGACACATGCAAGGAAGAGCACCATTGCTGAGTTACTAGCGTGAAATGTCCGCTGAACTAACACGTCAATAAAACCCGGAAGGGGTGAGGAGCAGCAAGGGAACAGTTCAGCAGTGAAGGGTTAATGTCCAGTTTGTTAACTCTTTCTTTGCCATGGGAAAATAGCAGTTTTTATAGGCCTCAGAAGAAAAAAGTTTTCCCACCACAAATGTTTTAGCACATATTGCAGCAGAGCAAAGTGTAGACAACTAAATTCTGTTGCAAAGGTGTAAGTTCCAAAGCAAAAATCTTTATTAAAAAAATACACAATTAAAAAAAAAAGAAAATGCCATTTTCATGGCCAGTTAAAAACAAAAAACAAAAATAAAATAGAAAAGTGTGGTGTGCACAAAAACATTCACATAAAAAGGAATTGTATACATTTCAGAAGATAAACAAACCAAGAACACTTCTGGGGAAAAAACAAAAACTGCAGACAAGCTGTTCTTCAGAGACAAAAAGGAAAACTTAGTTGTGCGTGGTGTTCATGCCACGCAATGAAACAGTTCCTGGTTTTTGTCAGGCAGAGGTGCACCTTCCACTTCTGGCACACAATGTCTGTTTTTCGCTCCACCTTGTGGTCGCCATAGCACATTTTTCAGTTGTTTCACTTCTTCGACATCTTAGGGGTTGGTGCTGCAGTTGTTTAAATACAGGGTCAGCTGGAAGAATGTCTTCATCGTCGAGCCCAAGCAGCTGGTGGATGAGCTCCAGAATGTGCATCCGCGCTTATTTGTTGGTGTTGTCACAGTTGGTCCTTATTACTTCCGCGGTGAAGAGAAGAAAGAATTCCCGGGCAGTTGTAAACTGTCCCGTGGTGCTCCGTAGTGCTGCTCAGAGATGTGCTCCAAACGGCCCTCTTGGAGCGAACTGAGAGCTACTTTCGCCGCGGGTGGCAGGACGTTTAGGCCAAGCGAAGACGTCCTGCCATCCGCAAGAAGACCGCCCAAAGTCCTAAAACTCAACGGTGAACAGTTCCAGATGTTCCGGGCCGACTCGGAACATCGTCGCTGTCAGAGCTTGAATATGATGAAGTGCCGTCCCCTTCGGACTCGTAGCTCGAGCCCTCATCACGAGTGTCAGGTGCGGACCACTATAATTCCTAGCAGGACGCTTTTTGGCGGTGCAGTGGCACGTGGCGATGACGCTCGTGGAAACTGCTCACTGCGCAGTAAATTTGATTAGCACCCGCAGTGCCCTTGCTGGGATTTTACCGGAGACATGAAACCGAAACTTTTATAAACCGCCTTATGGCCAGTCCCGCATGAAGGACATGGCGGCGAACCTTCAGAAATGTGCAGTAGTGGAATAAAAGCTCTCGGACTCGAGATCTAAGCTTACCATCGAGCAGCTGGCACCTTTTTGGCCAATTATCACCGCTCAACACTGTCAGATCGCAAATCCAACGACGTAATTTCATCTCTTGTCTTACAGAGAGTCTTTTGATTGCAAAAAGTTCATGTTTGTGTGGCATAATCACGAGCGAGCAAGCTTAATTTTTGTACGCAGTGGAGGGCGACAGCCATGCCCTTTTTCGCCACAGCGCACACACTTCAGTTCGCAAACATTTTTGTCAAAGAGCACAACTTTGCTAGAGCAGCGAAATCAAAACTGATTCTGAAAGGCCATTTCCTGGGCTAACCACTAGGTGATGTTAGGTGCCTGAGAAACAACTTGAACGCGTTGAAATTGGCAATTGAAATCATTGAGTAACTGGTGATCGATCTGAATAGGCGGGGTAACGAAAGAGTGAAGGTGCCATGGCATCGCTCCCTTTGATGAGTCTGCAAAATTTTGTAATGCGCGAAAGAAGCTGCAAATGATGTTAGCAAATTGGAATAAGTTGAATGAAACGAGGTGAAATTTTAGGTTCTTAACTTAAGACTAAAGAAAGGAATTTTATATTGTCACTCTACAATGTATTAACATAAAGTTAAATACTGAGCACCTGCCTGCGTCTTAATAAGCACCATCTGCTACTTCCAATATGTTTAAAAATTAAGCTAAGGACATGTCGAGCATACATCCCAGACTTCTGAGCACACTTAGTTAACCGAGATGCTCCTCCTTGCCAGCCCCTTCTCCGAACTCGCCGGTGCAGTTTGATGTTTGAAGTTTGATGCGCACATGCTGGTGCTAAGTGGTGAAGCCTGCTTTGCCTTGTGCCCCTTCTGCATGTTTGCTCTTGGACCTAACAATCGCCCTTACCCCAGTTTGTCGAGAATGTCTCCGATTTTTGGTGGGAATTCGCCCCGTGTTTTACGTTAAGTTCAGTGTGCTTTCCTCGAGATCTCGGCTTCAGAATGCGTCGGCTAAAGAGAGGGAGTGTTTCTTATTTTCGAGGTGTGTTTTAATGCAAAAGCATTAACTGTCCCATGAAGCGAGCTGACGTCATCAGTTTGAAGTGCGAAAACGGCACCTATAGTCCGTTGCAACCTAAGAACGAAGGGCGAGGGTAAGACAGGCCAGGGAGGAGGAAGCAGACGGAATGCTGGAGAAGAGAGGGGAAACCTCCTTCTCTCTTTTAAGCGTTCCGTCTGCTTCCTCCTCCAGCCCGTGCTTACCCTCGCCCTTCGTTCTTAGGTTGCAACGGACTATAGTTTCCCCGATCCTTCGGTTCCAATGGCTGGCGCGTGTCGACGGGGCTCCCCATTGGCCGCTGCGCTCGTCAGTTTCTACGACTGCTCACCTCATGGCGCTGCGTGTCCATCAGTGCGCTGTTAACACGGAGCGTCCAAGGTCACCAGGGAGCATGCGCGCCGACTGGCGACTAAAAGTATGCAGCAGACGACAAAGGGAGCTGATAAGCAGACGACAAGGGGAGCGGACGAACGGCTTGCATTCTTTCGCAGTCACAACTCTCAAGTGCTTTCCATAAAATTCCGAGCGAAAGCCCACCCAAAATGAAGAGATAAAGTGGTGAAAAACATGGGGTGGGCTATTTTTGGGGATGCCCACAGCAAAATTTTATCAGAAGATGATAAGAACCGGGGCACCCGCTACCAACCGCGTGACGCGGGAACTGATACTGCAGATCACGGACACGGCGAATTCGCGTTTCACGATGCGATAAACACGCCGGAATTCACTACGAACTCCTGTGTCACGGGAAAGGATACCGCAGGTTGCAGACGCAGCAGATTCGCGCGTTTCACAGTGCGATGGACCCACGGGAACCCGCCGAGAACTCGCATCTCACGGGAACGATTACCGCGGAAACCGATATCGCGTGCGCAGATCGCGGACGAAAACGCGGGAATCCACTGCAAACCGGCATGTCACGGAAACAAATTAAGCAGATCGCAGCCGCAGCAGAATCGCATTTCACGATGCAATAATACACGCGGAACAACTCGCGCGCGTTACAGCTAGGAATTGATATCGCAAGCAAAAACACGGGAATCCGCTAAAAACTCGGGAACGGATAGCGCAGATCGCAAACGCAGCAGATTTGCATTTCACGCATTTCACGCGCGCAAATAGCAGACAAAAACGCGGAACCGCAGATCGCGCCGTTGACACGCGATTCCCGTCGGACATCGCGTGACGTCCGGCGGGAATCGGGGGGAGGGCGATGTATCGGAATACCGTTCCCAACAGATGTTGGACAAAAAGGGGGTGGGCGATCCTTCAAGCGTGCGCGTTCGCTCGGAATTTTACGGTAGGTGTACCTCGAGCTTTTTTGCACAACAGTTGTTTTGAGAAGTTTCTTTGAGCTTGAATGTTCAAGCTTAGTTTCTTCTACAAGTCTGGTTTATCCACAAGGTCCTTGTTTGAAAAGAAATATGTGCCGTTGCACACAGCTTTTGTATGTGGCTAAACAGAGTATCCATCTACTATGCTCTCGAAGGGGCCAAATGTGGGATACCAAATACTGTGAACTCGAAGACAGTTATACGTTACCCGAGCCATCTGCAGTCGACTCTCATTAATTAAAACTCTTTTAAAGGGACACTGACAGGGTGTTTATGCTTGCCGAGGCTTTTAGTGTTACATGACATATGAGAGCCCAACTACCCAGAACACAATTTGCGACTCGAAATTCGGTTTCTTTTTGCCCGAAAATTGCCGATCGAGAACTGGCCAGTTCGAGTCTCGCCCACTCTCTTTTCCTGTGGTCACGGGCCGTTTTCTAAGGTTTCGACGCGACCACCAAATTTAATCAAAGTCGTTGGTCACTGAAGGCACACACACGCAATATTAAAAATAGAAAAAAAAATATGAAACCCATTTTTGTGCCTTCTAAAAAGCTGCAAATACATTGATTGAAAAAAAAACAGCAGAACCCATCCTTTGGGAATGATTATCTACGTTAATGCGAATAGCATCAAACGGTGCGGAGTTATGCGCGTTCGTCAGGTGGCCGGCACACTCTAGATACGCCAGCCCACTCTTGAGGCGATTCTAAATTTGTTGACACTTTCACAGCCCTGCGCACGATCTCCGCAGCCCAGCACGTGCATTTGTGTCACTTAGGAAGGCGAGCAAAGCACGCGCCATACGCACAAACACTCAAAATGGTACCGACCAGACTTTCTGGCGTCTCAGCTAGTCTCAACCAACGGTACTCTAAACGGTTGTTTATATCTTTACCATAGGACGCGCTTTACAGCGCTGTCACAGCTACCGGTGCGCGCGCGTTCCATGCACGAGGGCTCATTCCGCTCTCGTGAGGCTGAGCACGGCCGCTACATCACCCTCTCCCGAGCGCGGGAGAGGGTGAGCGCGGGAGAGGGTGAGGGAGATGGAACGCGCGCGCACCGGTAGCTGTGACAGCGCTGTAAAGCGCGTCCTATGGTAAAGATATAAACAACCGTTTAGAGTGCGTTGAGATGACTGCCTTCATAGCTCTGTGGTTAGCGCGTCTGCCTGCTGATCAAAGGGTCAACGGTTCGAATCCCAGCCGGCGCCGGTCTTTTTTATTTATTTATCGACCCGCGGCGTAAGAGGTTAGATAGCCAGATAGATAGATAGATAGATAGATAGATACATAGGCGAAAAGTGCGTGAAGTATCCAAAGAATGCTATTCGCATTAAAAAAGTTCTACAGAGAACCGGAAGCATTCTGTGCATGCGTCGTTTCGCGTATCGTGGGACTCGCGGGGACGGCGATGGGAGCGGACGTCAGGCGTGGGACCTTTACTTCAGAACTGTCGTTTGCGGTACCGGCGAATTTTGTCTGCCTTTAAAAGAGAAATTTGGGACTGACCAAAAGAATTGGTATCCATCCCGTACGACACGCCTGACCACCAAGCCGATTAGCACGAAGAAGTCGCCGAGCGGTCGCTCCCTTCTCGTGGCTGAAGACATCGCTCGCGCAAACGTCAAGCACGACGTGTCTACTTCGAGTTGAATATGCATGCGTACGATTTCTTTACTAGGTGCAAATGTCGCCAATGCGTGGTGCTTCCCGACTTCGACCCGGCAGTGCTTTTGCTGAATTGTAGCAAAGTTTCCAACTTACAGTTTACCGGCTGAATTATTACTAAGGAAAGAGGTCTCCCAGTAAGGAGGTCTCCCAGTAGCTCAGTGGGAAAGACGTCCGCTTCACACGCGGCAGGACTGGGTTCGATCCCCAGTAAAGCGTCTTTTTTTTTTTTCTTCCTTTTCAAACATTTTCCAATGTTTAAATTTTTTTTTTTTTTACAATTATTACTGAAGATACAAACAAAAAAATAACAAACAAATGTTGTGGACGAAACGTCGCGGATTTAAATGGTATGGGATTTCCCTTTTGACACCTGCGAACTCAATGTAATCACTTTCCACAAAATGCAAGGAGCATATAAATCGGGTAGCGTCCGCTTTCTGAGGTGCCCGTAAATGTTCTACAGGAATTGCAGCCAGCCATTGGTCCCTATCCCGTTGATCTTTCGGAAACTCTGTCGCACAATGCCACTTTTTTTCGGACGCAGGACATGTGAGCCAGCTCTTCACGCAACGTCTTGGGTGTATTCTTTTCGGAGCCGATCATGGAAATTCACCATGGGCACTCACTACTCATCTCCAACTCCTCAATCTACAAAACAACTCATCTTGGAGTACGGAACAGCGAGCGGAACAAACATAACTTCAAAAGAATCGCACGGCAAACAGTTCCCGCTACGCCACATGTCGTCTGCTACGCAGAGGAGGAAAAAAAAAAAGAAAAAAAAAGCGCATGGTCGGTTACGTGACTTTTGCCACTCGCTCTCTCCTCTCCACTTCTCCGACCTCCGCGTGCGGGTTTCGGTTTCGGCTTCAAGCAGTTGCGTCTTTTGGCTTTAATAAAAAAATATGCTGCTCTGTTGCAAAATATTACCGTAATTGGGTAGTCCTCCGACACCATAATAAAGCACCTGGCAAAAAATGAAAAATTTTTTTTGGGGGGTGTCAGTGTCCCTTTAGTTTAAACTTACTGATAATTCAAACTAACATGCAGGTCCCATCCTATATGCATCTCTATGGGAGGAAACTCACGTTAATTCGAACTTCGCTTTATTCAAACGAATTTTCGGTTTCCTCGAGTTTGAAATGACGACATTTGACATATTGTAATGAAAGCTGAAGCTATCTACATCTACAAACTTTA
>JAZHYW010061392.1:0-22222 GCA_037355805.1 Ixodes ricinus
TACTTCGTTCAGTTGCGTATTACTCCAAACATCAAATTAACTTGCCTCTTTTTGTTTATATCGATAAAATTGCTTATTCCAGGCGGTTCATTTATGTAGCTTATTCAAATATTCCGTTTTTGTCTACAACAAGAAACTAGACCAGGCAACCTAAAGAAACTATTTCCATAATCTCTACCAGTACGTTTTCCAAGATATGGTAAATGCTGGTATTTTGTAGCCAACCCGGCGTCTTTATAATCATGCCTCTTTACAAAAATCATGTGACCTTAACTCTGTCCTTGTGTGCCTATGTTTCATTGACTAATTTTTGTACCTCTTTGCTAATATGTATTCGCCCCAATAAAAATGATTTTTGACTTTGGCTGAAAACGTGTTGACTCTTGTTGACTGTGATTGCTCTCTTTTGACTTTGGCTTTCTGTTGACATGGTCCCGGCAGAGAAGTTTGTTGACTTTGTGTTGAAACGTTTTTTGATGATTTTTCGTCAGCCTGAGTCAAAAGAAAAGCTGGTGACTTTCTATTGACTTTACGTTGGTTTTCTCCTCCGGCGACTTTCTGTTGACATGGTCAACAGAAGAAGTTTATTTGACTTTTATTGGCAGAAACTTTTTCTGATGATTTTCTTCAGCCTGAGTCAAAAGAAAAAGCTGTTGACTTTCCATTGACTTTATGTTGATTTTTTTTCTCGGTGACTTTCTGTTGACATGGTCATCAAAGTGACTGCAGACGTTCTGTTTACTTCGTGTTCAAAATTTTCAGTTGACCCTCTGTTGCCAGTGTCAATAGAAAAGCTACGGACTTTCTGTTGATTTTTATTAGAACATTGTACACCTCAGCTAGATGCATCAAAAGTGGCTAAGTTTTTTCAATAGTCTCTGACAAAGTGAGGAGCAAGGGAAGCAACTTCGGTTGTCCGCCTCCAACGCAGGAGCCTACCACTTGACAACGCTTTCGGCGTTCGTGCACGTCGAGCACGCGTGCAGTCAAGCGCCACAACGGAAGGCATGGGGCGTGTGTGCTGAAGGCCAGGCGTTCGAAAGGCATGCCCTGCCGTTTGCGGTTGACTTTGTTGCCTATAGTGACTTGAATGGCCTTAGCATCAAATAGTCAGCTTCGTAAAAATAAGCAAAATCACTATTTGAAAGTGGAGAAACTGGCCTTGATTCGCTTCGTCCTGTGAGTGATGCTATGCAGAGAAGCGATAATATTTCTTCTAGGAGCCGTATTTGTGGTTGTTGTTTTAGCAACTGGCCCGAATTATTATTAGATGTACCAGTGCTTTCTAGTAAGAGATATCGTCCACGACCTTCGAAACACTGTTTTCCCTTTGACGGACTCCGAGGAGAGATCAAATACTTAAGAGCCTTAAAAAAGCTGAGAGGTCACCAGCCAAGATTCCTCGATATGTAGGCTATATAAGGCTCTGGAGCAGTCAATAGGACCGTGTTTCAGGTTTTCAGTGCTCTGGTGCTTGTGTTTGTGTTCGTTTCGAATGTGTAGTTCTCGGATGTATGTAGTAGTAGTGCCTTCAAATACCACAGAACACCATTTACTAACAAAATCTAAAAAAAATCGCGTTTTTCTTTCCTACGGAATTTTGTTGCAGCCAGTTAGGAGGAGAGTGACCATAGTAAACTTCAAGCCGTTGTTAAATAAATAGCTAAGCCACAGCGATTTTTTTTCTTTTTAATCTTCTGTAGCTTTTCAGTTGAAAAGCTGCTTAGCATTCAATTGACAAGCAGCAGAAAAAGCATCTTGGAGGCGACAGAAAAGACTGTTGACTTTCTTATTACAAAGTGGGCCAATATTTAGAAGAAAGTCAACAGAAAAGCTAGAAAAAGTCAGATGAAAAGCTATTGACATTTTATATCCTCTGATGACTTCTTTCAACGGCTTTTCAGCAGAAAAGCATCAAAGGGAATTCTGTTGACTTTCATTAGAAGAGTGGGCCAATATTCAAAGAAATAAGAGAAAAGCTCTTGACATTATATATCCTCTATTGACTTTTTCAACAGCTTTTCCACAGAAAAGCGTAACAATTATTTGTACAGGGCGTGTCCTCTCCTCGCAATAGGGACTATTCACTGGAGGCCATATCTGTGTGCTCGACTGCTGCTGCGCGTGCTGACGGCGAGCCTCTACGGTTCTTCTGCAACGTGCATCCGGCAGCATCAAGACTGCCGGTTTATGCAGCCTATTAATGATGAGCTCGTTCTAAGTATGCACTCTAAACATCGCCCTCAAATCGTGGCGTTCATGTGAATACCTTCGAGCAAAGCATCTAACCACTGCGACGTAACTCGAACGAAAAAGGGATATCGTTTTTTGGTTCTTACGGTCTTTTAAAGCGTTAGCTTTATATGTCCAACCACGATCAAGGTCATGTTCCTAGTCCTCCAAGGTCAGGTCCTCATGGTTGTGTCCTCAAGGTCATGTTCTTTATTGGTTGGTCGACGTCCCTGCTGAAAATAATTATATGAATCTACATAAGAACAGATCATGAAATACCCAAAACTGATATGCGACATATGAAACTGATATGAACTACCCAAAAACTGATATGCGATATATGAAACTGATATAAAATAACCAAAAACTGATATGTGGCATATAAGAACTGATATGAAATGTCCAAAAACTAATATGCGACATATGAAACTGATATGAAATATTCAAAAACTGATATGCGATATATAAAACTGATATGAAGTGGCCAAAAACTTGATATGTGGCATATAAGAACTGATATGCAACATATGCCAACTGATATGAATGTGTCCAATAAACATATCGGAAATAATTTCATATAATGTTTTTCAGTATACGACTTGCCGCAGTGGAGCGGCTTGGTTTACTTGCTTTCAACTAATTACGGCATGAGCCGTTTACTTTTTATTAAGAGATTCATCCCCAGAGCCCTTCAAAAATACTCTCAGAGTATGACATTACTCAAAAAAAAAATCCAACGTGCTGAGAATAATATTTATTGCTTAGGTGGTCACCGAAAAACTACGTACTTACAAAACGACCTGTATAAAAAGCGGAAACGCATAGCTCAAGTAGTTATTGGGTGTGCTGTTGTATTCACGTTTGTTGTGCCGTGTATGTGTATGCGCTCAATGTATATATTCAGCTGATGCTAGTGGTATGCGTAATGTATCCAGATGGTGGTGTGAGTAAATAAAAATATTTTGTAGCACATTAATGGGGTGGTACCCTAGCGCCACCTAGCCTTTTAACTTGATTATGCGGCATACGAACTGATATGAAATAATAGGTTCTGATATGAACAAGGTGTCCAATAAACATATCAGAAATAAATTCATATCATTTTTTTCAGTAGGGGTTAGAGCGCACTTGAAGATTGGCGCTCGAAGCTTCCAAACACACCAAAAACAAAACATTCACATGGCGCTCACTTGCGTACCTTGGTTTCTATGTTCTTCCAGGAAGTTTTAGACTTCAAGGAGCTTCGAGATCAAGTATGGATCGTCAACGGTCAAAGTTTCAACAGCTATAAAGAACCGTACGCACAATTGCGTTTGAGAGCGTTTGAGTGCGTTTAACTGCGTTGCGTCGAGAAACGAAAGCTAGTCACCGGCAAATCTGAGGCGCGTATGAAGCGTGGAATTCAATTCAAGGAATTGCTTGGCATGCGACATAAGCAGGGATGTCCTGGTTTTTACACAGCTGCAATGCAGTTAAACGCACTCAGACGCTCTCAAAGGCAACTGTGCGTAGGGGCCTTAATAGGTTAGTGAACGCCCGTGGCTGAAGCTCAAGGTTGCGTAATCCAGGTCACGTAAGTGCCGGTCGCGTAAACTCGTAAGCGTTGTGTAGCTGAGGCTGACGTGACCAGACGCCCTTGACGTCGGGTCGTCCTAGAGGCTCGTCCTGAGGCCGTTTTATATTCCCTGTCACTAGTTGTGTGCAGTGCAGGCGAAGCACGCCTGGCTACAGATGAGAAAGGGCAGAGCACTGGGAAGGCGAGACCGGAGAGGTGAGCAATAAGGGCGAGGGGAGTGAGAAAACGGGGCAGTGTGAACGAGCCTTAAGCCCGGATTGCAGACAGTTGCGTTTGACTGCGTTTGACTGCGTTGCGGCAGTGAGACACCAGGACATCCCTGCTGCTTATATCGCGTGCCAAGAAGATTCCTCGAATTGGGTTCCACGCTTCATACGAAGCACAGATGTGCCGGTGACTCGCTTTCAGTTCTCACCACAACGCAGTCAAACGCACTCAACCGCAAGTGTCTGAACCGGCCTTTGCCTGGTTCATACAGTTGTGTTTGACTGCGTTTGACTGCGTTGCGGCGGCGAGAAACCAGGACATTCCTGCTGTTTCTATCGCGTGCCAAGATTATTCCTTGAACTGGATTCCACGCTTCATACGAAGCACAGATGTGCCGGTGACTCGCTTTCGGTTCTCGACGCAACGCAGTCAAACGCAGTCAAACCCAGTCAAACGCAAGTGTCTGAACCGGCCTTTCAAGGGGACCTGCAGAAATATTCTCCCACCTGGCGGAAAGTCCTCCCCACCCTCTTTTTCGCCCTTTCCCTCTTTCTAGCTGCATGGCGAGGCGGGGAGATAGGGTCCCCTCTTGTACCGGCTTCTTCTCAGAGGATAAGCCAAGGATAAGCAGGATTTTTGGCCCCTCGCAAGTCTAGCCCTCCGGGTGGATGCTTTATGAAGCTGGAAGGCTGCGCCCTGGCAGTCACGGTCACCCAGTTGAGCTTTCAAAATTGTTTGGCTGCAGCCTGTGGCAAAGTAAACGCTTACTGGAAAGCTGCGATGCATCCCCACACTTATGGAACATACTTTTCATACCTATTCTCGGTTTCTCAAAAGCGAAGTGCAAAACGCAGGCGCAAGATGTGGGGGTTTGAATATGTAAGAATGATTTAAATGTTTCCAAAACATTCGGCATCCTCAAAACGCCAGCCCTATCACGCTCAAACCTGCCTGAAATGGTGAACGATGGAAAAGATAAAAGTGTACCAGGCGGGGGCATCTTAGCGGATCTTTGTTTTTCGTACAGTGCGTATAAATTATTGTGTGCCTAACTCGCAGGATATGATGGCCAACGAAATGTGGATACAATTTATATTTACACATCCTAACAACCACATGAGTTGAAAGAGCAGCAGGGGTGAGTGTCGATATTACGGAAGTTTTAGTGGATCGTTCTTAGCTCTCCAATAACCGTACTTCACAACGATATAAAAGCGAAGTTTGCTATGAGCATTCTTGATCGACCACGGCTGTCGGAGCGGAAACACAATATTAAGCCCTATTGGGAAGCTTAGCGTGTTTTTTTATCGTTCAACGTTGCTTGTATCGGTGCTATAAGCACGGACTGGTCCACTTCAAATAATTTTTGGGGCTAATTTTCTTTGACTTGACGCAGGATACTAATTTGACATTTTAAAAACATACGTACACTGCGCCATGAAGTGTGCTTTCCCTTCCGTGAAGTGTGCTTTCCCTTCGGTCTTCACCGTCGGGACACTTTGCAGTTCACTGTGATAGGTGTTCGTGTTCTCCGGTTTTCACGGAGATTAAGATTCTGGCTCGTCACCACAACAAAGTGACTAGCGAAATTGATGAGGCGTTTTTATTTCTACCTACGGGCGGACTCGTGTGTTAGTGCCCCGTCCGTGGCTTTGGCGGATGACGAAGTGTCTTTCATCAAGAAATTTTGCAGATTTGTTTAAGTGATCGAGACGTGCCTCAAGGGGATGGATTACGCTTTATCTATCTTGCATCTTTTATGTTTTTCCTTTCTGTTCCTCGCAGGAATAAACATCAGTTGCCAGTCGGCGTTGTGTTCGTTCACTTCTCGTTCTTGCCCCTTGTTTTTTCGCGCTGTTTTCAAGTTAGCATTATGAACCAACTAGCCCAACTTCACGCCTTGTTATACTACCAGGGTTGTATTTTTTCCGCGTAAGCCCTCGATTACTCCACATTTTTCTCCTTTCGGAGTCGCCGGGGCATCTATGGGGACCACTTTGGCCGCCCACGGATCGAATGGGATGTATGAAACTCGAGGACCAGCCGATGTTCTTTTATGTGCACGACTATGCTCTGCCTGGCGCTGTCAATCACGACGTGAAAGAACTTGAGCGAGGCTGGAAAACACTGCTTCCGCGCAGAGAAAGACATTTGGTCCAAATTCATAAACGTAACGTCTGGCGAGGCTTCAAACCGGAAGTACAGCACGTAAGCCCGCCCTGTAGGTGATAAACGTTGAAAAATGTGCGTAAACTACTCGTTCTTCACCGATGTGACGTCGCCATAACTCCCGTGCAGTCCGCGCGCGCACGCCACGTTGGACCATGCACGCGTCCTGGTCACGCCATCGTTTCGAGAGAGATGCTACCGAAACGATGGTGTTTCGAAAACATCTCTCGCCCACTCTTGTCACTAATGCAGTGACAGGCATGGACTGCTTCAAGATGCCGATGAGAGAGCGCGCAGCTGACGCATGCAGGCGAGCAGCATCGGCTGAACAATGCCGGTGAGGGCACTACCAGAATCACTTATTCTACGCCACCATTTCTCAGACTCCACAGAGTCTCTTCGTTTGTTAACGTTTGAGAGAACACCACATTAACCACTCTACAAACAGCTCTGTATATGCAAAATTTTATCTTCTGGATTGAAACACCTTCGCACCCTTTGCTAGACTCTACACGCGATCGAGCTGAGCAAGCCGCATAATTAAGCCGGATTCAGAAGGTGTGACTTTGCTGCGCGGTTGAGCGAACGAAGTCACTCAAAAACGCATTTTCTTCTTTTTACGCACGAGTGATGTCGCAACTGCGAGGGCAGAAAACTCACACCATGTAAATTGTGCATCACAGCACCGGGTTAGTTTCGTGGTAATAAACATGCTCCCTACGTACACCACGAAGAATACTGTGGAAGCCGTGCAAGCCGTAATCGCGCTTTCACGGCCCCCACCCGTCAAGATCACGGGAAAGCACTGGCGCATTACAAGGCGAGTCATTCACGAAGGGTTCGAAGAAATTTCCGTTCAAACTCCACGTGTTTCCTTGGACGCAACGAAGGTATGCACATGGGCGAGCGCAGTCGATTCCCTTTCACCACGCATGTACGAGTACATCATGACAGCACCCGTTAACACTAATGCGGAGAAAATCTGAGGGGGATGAGAACATGAAAGTACCCGTGGTAAAGTCTGAGCGCCGAGCCCCGATTCAAAGGATTCGTGGGTATATATACTCAAAGGCTGGCCGCCTTTGTCTCTCTCCAACCAGATCGAAGAAGAGCGTTGTCTCATCCTCCCGCACCGTCTCGCGTTCGAACGTCGGACGCCGGCGTTTAAAGGCCTTCGAACAGTGAGCGGAGACAAATGCACCTAGGCTTGTCGTCCACCCACTCCACGCTCGCCCTCGTCTCCGCCTCTCTCTCGATGTCTATCCGCGTTAACGTTCCGCATGCAGCTACACTTGTTCACGAACATTCGGTTGACGACGTTCGACCTTTTAGAAGTTTCACAGTGACTAACCTTATAACTAAATATTTCGGGCAGTCTTTAGACATCCTATCCAGATTTTAACGACTCTTGATTTGTTACGGGTTTTAGCTGAGCAAGTTGGTTCATTGCTTGTTAATGGGGCCAGCTGAACATGAAAAACACACAGAGAAAAATATTCCATTCGCACCGCTGGACTAGCAACATTTAATGGTGCCTCTTTTCCCTTTTCTAATCCTTGATTTCGTTTTTTTTTAGAGAGCGCAGCTCTTAGGCGTCACCGTTTCGCGGCGTCAGCGTCGGCGTCGGCGTCGCCGCCGTCGGCGTAACCGCGCGGTGCATCATGGGAAATATCCATAATGCACCGCGCGGAGACGGAGGAGGCAAGGAAGGGGGGAGAAGGAAGGAGGAGGGGAGGAGAAAGGAGGAGGGGGAGGAAGGAGGGAGGGAAGGGGAGGAGGAGGAGGGGAGGACAAATGAGAAGGGGGAGGAGGAAGAGGAGGAGGAAGGAGGAGGGAGGAGGAGGAGGAGGAGGAGGAGGAGGAGGAGGAGTATTTGGTAGGATGAGGAGTTGAGGAGGAGGGAGGAGGAGTATACCCTCCCCTCAGTACCCTTCCCTCCTCCTCCTCAAGAGCTGCGCTCTAGTTTGGCGTTACAGGGAGTTGTAAACGGCTTTCATTTTCTTTACACTAACTAAGATTTCTTAATTTTTTACACTTGAATTAAGTTTTCTTTTTCTTTACGCTTAATTCGGAATTTCTTTCCTTTAACAAATTTTCTTTTCATTTAACGCAGTGACCTTTCTGCTGTCGGAATGTTCTCATCCCTTTTCTTCTGTCTTGCTTAAGCGATCTTCCTCTTTTTCTACCTTTGCCTGGAACTCATATCACTCCGCAGGAAAATCTTCTCTGAGTTGTGTAGTGCAACGGAAGGGGCACTAACACAGTCCTCGCCTTTTTCTTCGATGGCTAGGGCTTCTAGTATTTCACGGGCGAGTTGATTTTTATGTCGCCCCATGATGTTTACGTTGCACAACGTTGCCTCGCATTGGCATGCGCGACAATGGGCTGCAAGGTGTCCTGCTGCTGTCAAGTTTCGTAGAGATGTGGCATGTTCCCTGGTTCTATCATTAATACATCGCTCTGTCTGCCCAATATAATACCTTCCACATGTTAATGGGATGTTATAAATGACTTCTTTTTGACATTGGGCGTACCTTGTTTTGTGTGCGATGTTACGAGGCACCAAGTAGGCATGTAACGTGCGCACACAAAACAAGGTACGCCCAATGTCAAAAAGAAGTCATTTCATAAGATCCCATTTACATGTGAAAGGTGCAATATTGGGCAGACAGGGCGATGTTTTAATGATAGAACCAGGGAACATGCCACATCTCTACGAAACTTGACAGCAGCAGGACACCTTGCAGCCCATTGTCGCGCATGCCAATGCCATGCAACGTTGTGCAACGTCTGACATCATGGGGCGACATAAAAATCAACTTGCCCGTGAATACTAGAAGCCCTAGCCATCGAAGAAAAAGGTGAGGACTGTGTTAGTGCCCCTTCCGTTGCACTACACAACTCAGAGAAGATTTTCCTGCGGAGTGATATGAGTTCCAGGCAAAGGTAGAAGAAGAGGAAGATCGCTTAAAGAAGACAGAAGAAAAGGGATGAGAACATTCCGACAGCAGAAAGCTCAATGCGTTAAAGGAAAAGAAAATACACAACTCAGAGAAGATTTTCCTGCGGAGTGATATGAGTTCCAGGGAAAGGTAGAAGAAGAGGAAGATCGCTTAAAGAAGACAGAAGAAAAGGGATGAGAACATTCCGACAGCAGAAAGGTCACTGCGTTAAATGAAAAGAAAATTCGTTAAAGGAAAGAAATTCCGAATTAAGCGTAAAGAAAAAGAAAACCTAAATCAAGTGTAAAAAATTAAGAAATCTTAGTTAGTGTAAAGAAAAGAAAACCGAAATCAAGGATTAGAAGAAAAGGAAAAAGAGGCATCATTAAATGTTGCTAGTCCAGCGGTGCGAATGTTATATTTTTTTCTCTGTGTGTTTTTCATGTTCAGCTGGCCCCATTCACAAGACTCTTGATTTCCTTTCCATTCGCGTCGTATCGGCAATTTTCAGTATACATTCTATACACTATCTCCCAACCGAAGCCCATAAAATATAGACGATAGAAATGCTTGATAGAATTTCTTTTTTTATCGCGACTTCTCAAGAGGTTTTTTGTCACGATAGTTTCTACACTCGATGAAATATTAAGATGCAGTGCGGGGAAGTGATATAACACCCAACTGGAGCCTCCTTGCGGAGGCTAGTTTTTTGACTGTGTCAAATAATCATCGTCTCTTGCAATGCTTTATATAGGGTAACTGAAATACCCAGACTCGATTTAATATGAGCCGTAAAAATCGTCGCTTCCTCGTGGCAATCTAAGCTTTGTGTGAAAGGGGTACTTCACAGGCTAGGTTTATGTCGTAAAATTACAAAGCATAGCTCCTTTTCGGTACAAAAAAAATAGGGCCAAAACACTTGCCACGGTCAACAATGGACGGCGACGCAGACGACCGAGTTGAGTGGCGGGACGCGTTTGGCGCACGTATTGATAGATGGCGCTACCTCCTTAATGAGACTCCTCGCGACGACCGTGGTCTATTAAAATGAACATAATCTTTTGGCTATGCACCTTTGGTTTAAAAAGAAATGCGGACAATAAAAACAAAAGTTATAGTAAAAAATAAAAAAGCGCGTTGCATAACGACCGCACTTTTGCTGTCGACAGATTGCGTCTGCGTGTCGGTCTGCTTTGCTTCGCTGGTCGGCTACACCTTGGAACCCTGCTACCGACGCCATCTATCGATACGTTTACCAAATGCGCCCCACCGCCTAACACGGTCGTCTGCGCCGCCGTCTGTCTTTGACCCTGGCAACGATTTTTGCCCTATATTTTTCGGAAAAGGGAGCTACACTTTGTAATTTTACAAGACAAAACCGACGTAGGAAATACAACTTTGACGAAAAGTTTAGATTGATTAGTGCAGGCGCCGATGTTTACGGCCCATTTTAGGTCGAGCCCGGTTATTTCAGTCACCCTATTGTTGGGGGTACAGTCCACCAGCCCTTATAAACCACAATTTGTATAAAATATTGGCAAAAAAAAATGTAAGCTTTCTGTGTTTTGGGATTGTCCTTGTTCAAATGACTGCAAGTGTAGGGCATATAGCGGTGTAGCAGCGAACAAGACTGAATTACTAGCGTTTTGATAGCTCCGTGGTGTGTGTATTTATGATGTCTGCGTACGTGCACACGGCAAGTGGCGAGAGCAGGTTCCATGTATGTATTATGATAAACCAAAGACTAATGTTCCGATTTTTGTTTTGCTCAAAACTGACCTAATGTAGTTCGAGAGGGGACAGAAGCGTTGGTATTTCTGTCTATTGAATCTCTACATGTAGACATTCTATTGAATGTCTACAGAAAACCCGGACAAAAAGCTATAGACCGTTATTTCATGGGCAGTGCCATGTTGAATAGCATAGCGCCCCCTGGCGTGCGAAGGGTACTGCGGGCATGCTGGCGTGGGCCGAAAGCAGACCTTGGGGTGCCGCTGTAGGTTCTCTGGCCATGCCGGGTATAGGGGAGTCTGTGCTTTGGCTGTCGCTGTGCGTCTTATGTCTTGTCGTGTGCCGCGGTTCGCGTATTCCAGCCTCTTGAATCAATATTTACGGTAACAGGCACTCTGCACATTTTTGTCTGGGATTTTGGCATTCGCCACGGTTTCAGCAGTGTGAAAAACAATGGCAGCAATCAGGAAACATTGATTCAGTACTTCAGTTTTCATAGCTGTTAATGAGGACGCAGGTGCACCAAAGACGTTTTTCTTCTTCCACATGCGTCACTATAAAATATAATGTGCAAAACGGAAGGTCGCTGTAAATAAAACAGGATATGTGGCCGAAGGTCTTCATGGCGTGGAGTACACTCATTTTTGTGATGTGGCGGCTCTCTTGAATTGGAATACATATTGTGACTACAACAACTGTTAAATTGAAAGGAACGATTTAAGACAGCACCGGTTTGCTCGCGCCTATTTCGCTCTGCTCGCGCAGACCCTCAACGGGGTTATCGCTCGTGCGGAAGGACCACAGTTTCTCACGATGCGTGGCGGAAGCGATGGCGTAATAAAACTGTCTGTGAGAATCGGTCTATTGAAAATATTTGCTTTAAAGCGGATCTGTTGCGGACGATAAATAGTTCTGTTGTTTGAAATCTATGCATGAGTTTGCATCGGTGTGCAAAATTTAGGCTCTGCTTCTAAATATTTTGAATTTGGTGGAAATAAACATTTCAGCTGCAGTGCCAGCTCCCACGATGTATATACTTATTCACGTCAGAAATGGAATTTAATTCTAACTGCTCTCTTTAACCCAGCAAGAAATCGCGACCCAAAAAATCTAATAGAACAAAGTCTTACACAAATTCCCCCGTGCGCGGTGGTGTGACAATCATTTAGCCGCAATACGTAAACACGGTATTTACGCAATACGTAAACACATCGCCGCAATCAAGATATAAACGTCAGGATTCTGCAGTGCAGAAAAGCCTTATTGTTTTGCAAATCATTCTCAAGCAAAGTCTTGATGGCCAAAGAGCGCACTCAATATTTTAATTGCAGGTAATGGTAGGAAAAATCCTGTTTCACCAATGTGCTTTTTGTTGATCTGAAGAAATTCGGAAATACTTCCACTAACAAGCCATACAATTTCAAATATGTACCTTAGTTCAACGGATAAGGTCGGGAGATATAGAACGTGGAGCATATATTGAGTCGCACTGGATGTTTACTAATGAGCCTGCTTGAGCTCGGCATCGACGCTTGATAACGTTTAGAGACTCTCTAATTGTGTTCAGATCGGATTAGTTGAGAACGTGTTTACGTATTGGATCGACAGCGTTCTGACAATTATTTTGGAAAACAAGCAAGCGCGGTCCTGCTGTAAACTACGCGATCCGCTGTTGTACGAGACAAAACAGACAAATGATTTTGCTTAGAGTCACTAAATGAGCTGCGCTTAGAGTGTCGGCACTCTGATCCCCGACATTGTTGTGGGTGCCGCCCTTTTGGTGCGTATGCAGAGCAGACGCAACTGCCGATCGTCATGATTCAAAAGTGCGACTTCTTCAGCATTAGATTCGGTGTTAGGAAGCTCCTGTAATATTGCTTTGCTCTGTCGCGAACCCGTTTAAACATTTCTCGGAGGGCGGAAAAGTTTTCCTTGTTGATTTCAGATAAACCTTCAGATAACTGTCAACCATGATTTTAAGCCACAATACGGTCTAAGTGTCGCTACTCTGAAGTGTAGCTTATTTAGTTGCACTAGTTTCGCTCAGTGCGTCAGTGGAGTAGAACTCGGCGAGCATTCTATGCGAAAAATGCTGCGAGAACTCTCGATGCGGTGGCGATTTGCAGAAGTGGTAATGTGAGAGGCGGTGAAGAGTAAAAACGTTGCAGTCGCATTTGCCTTGGTGACTCCCACGCACGAGTAGCTCCTCTTAGGATATTTTGCGGTTTCGGTTGTTATTTCTACAATACATTCTCAAATAATGGTGCCCCGATGATCAGGTACTGGTTAACATCAAATTTACAAAATAAGAAGAAAAAATAATATCCAGCGAAAAGGACAAGGAGACGCGAAAACCTCAAGTAACACACGCATCCAGTATTGCTCATCCGGGTCTATCTCGCGTTTGTACCAACACAACAAGGAGGAAAGTACGCGGCAGCCCCTTCCAACCTCCCACTCGCCCTCACTCGGTGAAACGGTCGGTAGACGGTAGAATATCTATGGCCTCCATATACTATTTTCTATTTACATTTTGTCAGAAAGTGGATAAATATTTTTCTGAAGGTATGTTTCATGTCTGCGTCGATGTCTCTCGCGAGTCGCTTGTTGCTCTGATAGGGCCAGCATGCCTTGCGGATCAACCCATCCCATCTAACAAGGCTATCCTATAGTGATGTGTAGTGTTAAATCTCTTGCGTCACTTGCCGAAGGTGATTGCGCGGCAGCGATTGGACATTAATGGTTTGTCAGCGTTCGGCCGGAACTCGGGTCCTCACTGATTGGACCCGAGTACCAGCCGAGCAGCGCCGCACCATTCGGGACCAATCGCGGCTCTCCGCTGACTTCCGCTGGATGACGTCGAAAGCCCAAAACTATATGGTCCTGTTATCTGGGAGTTTTCGCGCCGGCGCGCAAAATATCTTGCCCTAACACGAACGCTTATTGTTGAAGTCGTTGGTTTTCTTAAGCGGTGGTAACGAGTTCGTCTAACGACGTTTCGTCGACAGGCCATTTCGTCAAAATGCGACGTTATATCGACATATCGTTTCGTTGAAAAGATTCCCGCATCCCTTTCATCTACACAGCTTGCGTCATTTTGTCGAACATAACTGCGTTGATGTTTTTCGCAACACAATCTATTTTGAGTCTCGTGTGGTTTACTGGGAAAGAGAGAAGAGGGAGGGGCTCCAAAGCTTAGGTAAACACGCCTGAGCCTGATTCATGCGCTATCCTACAGCGGCTTTAAAATTTAACTCTCCACTAAAAAAATAAAAAAAGGATTACGTTGTCGATAAAACATCGCAGGAGCACGTGTTCACAAAACGAGTTTCCACGAAACATCGAAGTGTCGATGAAACGGAAACGTGTGTCAACAATACCTGTGTTCACGAAGAGTTGTTCCAGGTAACATGCCTCTATAAAACGTGTTTTCGCAAACCAATAAGGGCTCGCTTCTAAGCGGAGTAGTGCTATACCCTCGTTTTACCGGCGTCGATCCGCGCAGGCGTGGTGCAAGCTGCTCATCATCGGCTGGCGGTACTTCCGGCTGGCGCAGTACCACTGGATGTTCTGCGAGGCCTTCTACCTGAACCGGCTCATCACGACGGCCTTCGCAGAGCAGAAGTCGGTGCTACTCTACTACAGCGTCGGATGGGGTGAGCCGGTGGTTTCTTAGTTCTCGATTGGCGTTCATCGCTGTCACTCTTCTGTAACTCCGTGTAACTTGTAATGGGACGCTTATAATCTGTAATGTGCAATGCATAATGGGTGATGTTCAATGTTTAATGTGTTACGTGTCGTGTATAATGTCTGTAGCGATCATATTGGCCACTTCTGTGTAACTATATTTAGTGCGTGTAACCCGTGATGCGTAACGTACAACGGGTAATGCCTGGCGAGTTAATTGCGACCACTTCTCTGCAACTCTCCTTAGTGCGTGTAAGTGTAATGTGTGACGTGTAGGTTCTCTACTCGTAGCAGCATGTAACATGGAATGTATATAATGTAATCTGTAACGTGTGTAACGTGCAACATGTGTAGCGTTCGTCGCGGATACTCCTGTCTAACGTAAAGTGTAGTCATTGACAGTAATGAAGCTTGCAGAGTCTTTCTTTTTCGGTTGTCCGACTTCCACCACTCGCCTGTCGCCTTTTGACGGGTTTCGGCTGTGCGTGCATGCTAGAAGCTCATGAAACGCCCAAGTATTATCGAAGGCGACAATCGAAGGCGACTTCTCGAAAATCGGCTGATCTCACTTCCGAATAAAAGGTAGTATGCATAAATATTGGCAACCAGGCGATGTTGCTTAGCGTTTCCGACTATTGAGGCAGTTTATTACGACGCAAAATAAGCTTGAACGAGCTGAAAAGCACTGTCTACGCGCATAGAAAGAGGTACGACGAAAGTTCATTAAAATGGCGTTTTAGAAGATTTAGGACCGGAAGTACGTCAAGTGAAACCGCCCTTTGAAATGTCAATTTATTTCGGCTTTCTGACACGCATTCCTTTTATAAAAAACAACTTCTCGCCCCTCGAAAGTACATTACCCGAAAAGCCTCATCCCACAAAACATAGAACGAAAGGATAAAGGACGTGACGTGGAATGCCTTTTTTTTTTTGACGAATGCGATTGCTGCAACAGAAGAGAAAATCAACGCGTGCAGTATACATATATCGAAAAAGAAAATAACAACGAAAAAGTGTGGAACATGGTGCTGCAACGTTAAACAACTTTCCTAAGGCGCTTCGGGAGCTCAGAACGTGAAAGTAGGGGTAACGAGATGAAAGACCCCGAGGAGCACAACACGCGTCTTACAAAATTTATTTTAGTTTTAATGGCTTTTGAACACACTACAGTTACGTATATTTTTTATAAAAAAATATATTTGCTTAACGCTTTGTGGAACGCACCTAGTAACAGACTAAAACGCAGCAGGAGCTGTGTGTACGATGCGTGAACGCTCGTTTTTCTTAGAATTCTTCCGACAAAACTCCGTTTCATTTGATTATTTTCTTTGTTCTTTCAGCTTGTACAACGTGGAAATGACTTTGAAAGCAACAAGACTAGATTTAAAAGTATTTGCACTCCATCAAGATACCTCAATGTTCTTTATTATCGCATAAAAAATAAAAATAAAAAACTATGCATCGCCGAACGCTCATTATCCTCTTAAAATGAAACGCCAGCTGTCCAAACCAGATGCCAGACTTTCAGGAGAAACCATTGTCTGAATCAAAATTTATGCGATTTTCTGTAAATTTTTGTTGGAAAAATACGGGGCTCGTTTTGGACCGTTTTCGGTAACTGGCGACATTCGGCTCCTTGTGTTCGAGACTTCAGTCGGCCGCCCATTGAAATTTTCAGAAATACACTTCTATAAATTTTGAACAAGATAACGGTTTAGTTTTGAAACTTCGACAAGTATTTCTGACCGCTAGCGCTGTATTTGGCCGGAGAATGAGCGTACGGCAATGCGTAGATAAGTTTTGCGGTAAAAAACAACAAACAAAAAATCTTTTTTTTTTGTTTTTTGGTCGAGGATTTTGTTGTATTTTATACTGTTGCCAACAGCTTAGAAAAAATACAGGGCGTAGCGAGTTTCAATTATCGCTTCGCGGATAATGGGATTTCCGCATTACACGATACGAACGGCCCAAGAAGGAATCAAGAAGCGAGGCGGAGATATGCTAAGCTCTGCCTTTTCTTCAGCTTTCAGTGACTCTGGACTAACAACTCCCTGACGTCACACCGCTCTGTTGACCCATAAAGTATACGCATGGCTACAATGGGCACACACGCAAAAAAATCCAAAGCGCCTATACTTTACTTTCCTGCCAAATACTTGTACAGCCAGTGGCTGTAATTTACGGAGTGATCGCCTTGGAAATACGAAACTAGAAATATGTTTAGGCCTAAAAAAAGTGAAAGCCGTTTACAACTTCCTGTAACGCCGAATTGAGCGCAGCTCTTGAGGGAGGAGGAGGAAGGGTACTCAGAGGAAAGTGTACCCCCCATACTCCTTCTCCTCCTTCTCCCTCATTCTTCAATGCCCTTTGGGGGGGGGGGCACATGACCTGAGGGTCACGTGACATCGGTGGAGTCACGTGACCTCGGGAGAAGGGGTCACGTGGCCTGGGGGGTCACGGGACCTCAAGGGGTCACGTGACCTGGGGTGACACGTGACCTTCGGGGGTCACGTGACCTTGGGGGGCACGCGACCGGGGGGGTCACGTGACCTTGGGGGGTCACGTGACCTTGCGGTTACGCCAACGGCGACGCCGACGCCGACGGCGACGCCGCCCAAGCCGGAAACGGGCGCCTAAAGGCTGAACTCCATGGGACGAATATGCTGCGAATAACCGACGAATTTTGCCCGGCGGCTTTTTGCTCTGCGCGTGGAATCAACACAGTGGCTGCTACGTGGCGCGCAAAGCGAGCGTGTTGTCGGGCGGCGTTCGCCAGTTATTCGTCACATAATTCGTCCCATGGAGTTCAGCCTTAAGAGCTGCGCTCTAAAACAGTCTGCGCTGCGGCACGGAGCATGACATTTCACTGTGCTTAGTGTCACAGGCCATTCTTCTTTTTTGGGGGGGGGGGTAGGGGGGTCTAAACAAAATATTTGTTTCTTTATCCGCCCAGCTCTCTCCGTAGGTTGCAGCAATAGGCCTTTTTCAAAAGTCCTCGCCAAAACACCTGTCCGCCATTGGTTGGTCGCAATCTCTGACGATGTATTGGACACGAGGGTCGCGTCATCATTCAGGACGGAATCGGATCCAATCGCGGGCTTTCTGACCGAGCAACGGCGACCGCCAATGTTGCTCGATGGACTTTTGAAAGGGGTCTCTCCCAGGTGCTTTGCGCAAAAAGCAGACGCTCCGGATTTCTTAGAGTGCAGCGGTCGGTACACGTAACTGTCGGATGTTCGTTCTCTCAAACATTGCAGGGTTCCCCGCCGTATTCCTCGCCACGTACGCCGTCTTTCGGGCGAAGCACGGGGACACGAAGTGAGTGCATGCGTCTCATCGCGCTTTCATTCTTTTACGTTGTAAAATTGCTTTTATACTCGAAAACGTTCTTACATACTTTTTGACGCATTTCGGATCTATGCATTCGCAGAAAAAAAAAGGTATATTCTTACAGCCCTTGTCCCATATACGGCACCCCAAAATTTCAATTCGAAGTATAGCGTACTGACGTCGAACAGACGGCCCCAACTATTACGACGGGCTTGAGAACCGGGATATATACCTCATTAAACAGCTAAAGTGCGTATCAAAAACTACAGAAACAAAAAAACACTGAGGTTTTTGCAGGAGGGCCAAGGAATTTCCGGATACTTTTTTGTAGTCAATAACACGCATGTTACCTATTTTATTAAGTTGTACCACTCGGCTATCAAACCCCTAGTGAAAGTTTGTACCGTGGGTTCGACGTCAGCGGGCTGTAACGTCGAATTGAAGTTTTGTGCTGTCGTATATGGGACAAGGGGTCTAAGAATATACCCTTTTTTGTGAAAGTGTACAATTTGCTGTAGGCCTTTTAGTGGCATTGGACCGACATAATGTGACGGCTGCTCTCCGCCATTTAAAGGACATCTGCAAAGGAAAAAACCTTTTTTTTTTACAGCGGAGCTGTTAAAGGGTACTGAAACAAAATTGAAATTTTCAAATTCCGTTCGGAAATGGGTCAAGCATGACGTGTAATAACCGTAATTCATAATCCCACATTTGTATTTTGAACGATTGGCTATATTTTTCGTTCAGAACGGTGCACTCGAGCGAGCGCTCGAAGAGAAGCGAACGGAGGGCGCGATGCGTCATGGGATATCCGGCGCAAACAAAAACAGAAAGAAAAGTTTCCCGCATTCGTGACGTAGCAAGGCTGGCGGGATTATGAGCTTTGCCATTGGTGGCGTTGTCAGCGTTGTGGTGGTGTCAATAGCGTCAGCGCGTTACAACCGAGCCGTTCGAGGTGCCCGTGGGGTGACGAGCGTGTGGCTGGCTCAAGAAGCACGTAGCTTTACAGCACTGTCAGCTAGGGCTGAACGGGGTGGGGAAAGCAACTTTTGTCCGAGTTTTGGAGCGACTGGCTAATCTTCTAGGGGAGAATGGCTGCATCCGGCTGCACAAACGAGGGTCCGAGAAAGAGGGAGTCCACCTTTCCGTCTCTTGGACTGTTTGGTTCAATGCGCGATTTGTGAGTTGAGGAGGAAAGCTAAGAAGGAAAATGTTGAAATGCCAAAGAGCGGCGCTAGCCAGAGGAATCTGCTACGTCACGACTACGTAGCAGATTCCACAACGTCGCTAGACTACCTCCCAAATAGGCTCCTGCATGCATCCACCAGGTGCACATTGGAAGATCGTTTATTTAGCTTTAAAATTAGTTTTCTTGTGCCTTTCAACGGAAGACTGGTGTTTTTGAGGTTAGGTGCAACATGCAACACATTCAAGCTAGGAAATGAGCGCTGACATTTCGTTTCTCTACTTCTTTAAGGCGGTTCCCCAGGATCGTGTCCGGTACCAAAGAAATGTCGACACAAACCTACACAAACCTATGGACAGCTACCGCTATCTATAAGCGACGGCGGCAACCAGGCAACACGTCTGGTTGCTGCCGTCGCTTATAGATGGCGGTAGCTGTCCAGAGGTTTGTGTAGGTTTGTGTCGACATCTCTTTGGCACCGGACACGATCCTGGGGAACCGCAGCTCCTTTTTAAACAGGCTAGATTGAAAAAGAATATTATAAAACAAATTTACCAATACGAAGAAAAAAATTAGAGCTAATTTACGACGCAAAAGAATTTGTAGTTGGCGCCCGGGGGAGCCGCCGCTGGTCACGTGGTAGGCCTTTGCGCCGCCGAGCGTGTCGCCGCCGCCGCAAAGTCACGCCGCCACCGCATGCTGAGCGTCGTGCGACGCCGCTTCCACGCGTTTCTCCACGCCGCCGTCATCTGACCGGCTCACAGGTCTTTCACGTCTGCTTGCGCTTTTTCAGGAGTTTCCTTTGGGCTCTAAAAGCTATTTATTAATCTTGGTTTTTCGTTATACTTCAAACAAAGATAAATTAGTTGCACTTTTAGAGGCCACAGGAAGCTTTCGAAAGAGCGGATCCAGGAATCCTGGGTTCGAGCCCCACCCCTGCCCGTTTCGATCTGGATGAGCATCGTAACGGCGTGCGGTCGTGTATTACTATTGCGTGGTGCACGTTAAAGACCTGCAGGCTAACGGTTGTACCGTACTGGCTAAATTGCTCATCTACAGCGAGTGACTCGTCGCAACTTTAAATGGCAGACCAACTACACGCTGTATAAATATCCGCACAACCCCAATTATTATTATTCCGAAACAGCGCAAGCACCACGTGACAGATATGTACCAGTCACGTGATAAATAAGTTCCCCTTTTTCCTCGGCGCCCGCGGGCGCCAACTAGAAATTTGTATAGCGCCGTAAAAATAGCTCTAAACTTTTTTTTCTTCGTTGTAAAATCGTTTTATGACATCCTTTTTCCATCTAAGCTGTTTAAAAAAATGTTTTTTTTTCTTTTGCAGGTGTCCTTTAAAGTTAAAGAACGAGCAAACTGTAATCGGAGTATCCCTTGAGGCTGCTCGCTTTGACAGTACTAAACCACGAAATTTATCATGTTTTAGAGGTGAATCTCTGCTGTGACGAGTGATGTGTACTTCTTTAACAGATAATGTTGAAGTCTGAAGCTTCAGTCGCACTGCTTATACATTGCACAAAATACGCGGTCTGGAGACATAATGACAGAATCATCTGCCAACACTCCTCGAGCAAGTTCCAACCATGTTTGCTTTATTCGAATGCATGCTCCAAATATGCCCGAAGACAGTTTTTGTACGACCAAGGGACCGTCATACGAGGAAGCCTCAGACGTAGAAGTTTTAGCGAACCGTTTTCGCACATTTGATGCCTCTACGATGGGCCCTCCGGTTCGAATTGCGCGTATGCGTTACCGCAGAAGGCTCGCACATGCGCAGTTCGTACCGGACGGCCTATCGTACCGTATCCGATGTGCGAAAACGACTTCCCTAAAATTCCCTAGTGTCTGCAGACTGTCGTTTGAATGAAATGATGTGTGGGAAGTGTGACCGGATTGTTTCGAGTACCGTTGCGCGGCTTTGCGGAGTTCGCGTTGCTATATCGTTCGACGTTGGTGCCTACTCTTTCTCTCGTATAGGTGCTGGATTGAGCCTCCTCGGACCACTACGAGTGGATTTGTCCTTTTTCCTGGCCTGCTTTGTCTCATCGTGAGTCTCTCCGTAAAACGCCTGCTAGTCTACGGTGAAGAACGGAGGGGAAGGAGAGATGGGAGAGGGCAGGGGACGTCGGAGCGCCGATCTCTGATTGGAATGATTAGGAGGTAGATGCAAAGGCTGGGTGCCTTTTCTTTTTATTCCCACTGTTCGAACGCCTTAGAGCGCCGAACCCCGGCGTCCGGAGTTCGACCGCCAGACACTGTGTAATGAGCAGACGACGCTCTTGTTAGTTCTGATTGGAGGTGACAGTGGGTAAATTCACAAAAGCAACTAGCCTTTTCCGTCTACACTAATCTTTCCAATCAGAGCTCGGCGCTTTGATGCCTCCGCGCGTTCACGTTTCCTCCTCTCTCTCACTTACAGTATAATATACGTTGTGCTGATATTTGTTTTTATTAAATGTGTTCCGGCAGTTTTCTTTTTTTAACAAGAACCTATTTCAGTGCAAGCCTGGAGCCCATAAACAACAAGGTGAATTAATGTATGCTTTGCTTAGGGTCTGACCATTTTCTTCCTGATGCTTTTGTTTCTTTTTTGTTCCTAAGCGCGAGCAATCGAGTTTTCCGGCACGAGCTTTTGGCATTGACAGTTTTACGGCGACATTTTGTGACCGGCCAATTCTTTGTATATTTTTTCGAGAGCGCGTGCTCTCGGCATTGGATACTACTACAAAGAATGTCATCACCCTAATGAAAGCGCACACGAAGGCACCTTCCCTACTGAATACAGTCATGTCTTCGTTAATACGGACCCCGCTAATATGGATACCCCGCTATATGGACACCAGTTTCGGGGACGCACTGGGAAAGTACATGCAATTTTGTCTCATTACTATAGACAACTCACATTATGGACGCTTTTTACGGGAATGGAGGTGTCCATAATACGAGACATCACTGTACTTACTTCTTACCGATTTTCCCATGCTACTACGTCATCGTCTCGAGACAGAGCAAGAATGAGGTTAGCATCACGATGAGTTCATCGTATGAAGTTTTCCCTACTCCGTTTCACTTGAAGTCTGACCGAAGCCAACATTGCGACCTGATCGAGCAAATCCGCTGTGCTTCATTGTCAGTGATGAC
>JAZHYW010061396.1:0-63164 GCA_037355805.1 Ixodes ricinus
ATTAAGTGACGCTACCGTGACCGCGTCTAAAAATAACGACTGAACCCAAACATCCCCGTGATGACGAGCTACGATCCACGTTCTGGCGCTAGGAAAGTAAGCTTGAGAAAGACCGCGCTTTATGGCTTCGATTCTGATTGCCTTTCTTCAGAGTCGAGACGTTTTGTAAGAGTTTTTGTACTTAAAACCATCGGACGAGCGAAAGACAAGAAATGGCAAGATGTCCCCATGCATTGCAGTGATTGCTTCTCCGCTTGAATTGCATCGGAAAGAACATCCGCATCCATTTGCAAGAGTAGGAAATATCTGGATGTTGTGCAAGAGCAAGGAAACATACGGGACGAGAAGCTCTATGAAGAAACTCGTCTTTATTTGTCATACTCTCAGCACAATCAGAAAGAAAGGACACGAATGCCGTAAACAGAAAGGCCGGTACTATAGAAGAAATAAAACGCTCGGCACACTTTTTTCGTTCTGAGTAAAAAAAAAAAAAAACAATTGACCAAGGGAAAACCAAGGAAGTCAAAGAATTCAAACCATTACGTCGAAAGAGGGACGCCAATCCTTCAAAGGGGTGTCCGCCGCGTTGAATTGAAGTTGGGCGTCAAGAGAAGAGCAGCAATATTCCTTAGTATATCTTGTTCTTTCTGCAGACTTAGTTTCTACTTTCTGGCAATTTATTTTGTCAAGTTGTCTTCTTTGAGGCCAGGGCTTCAAAGATGTTTCGAGAGAGGTCCGGAAGTATGAAAGAAAGGGCGGACCTGGCAGCAGATGTCCTCGTAACGCTTTTAGCCTCCAGCTGAAGCAAACCAGGGTTCGACAGTTTCTTTTCTGGAAAGATGACTCAGAAATATCGTTGCCTACAAAGTTTGTTGAAGTTGAAGAAAAAAAAAGAATAGTGGAAGCCAATGGAAGCCGAAGGCACCTCAAGCCTACGTTAGGCTATTCTGATAGATTGTCAGTCAGAAAGCGGGAACGCGCTGCCATTATAAGCTAACTAAAGTTTCCCCTTTGAAAAGGCACATCTGGCACCACATTGTACTTTTATAAAACTTTCTATGCCAGCTATGATATGCTTTACGAGGAGGAGGTTTGCGAGTTTTTTTTTTTGTAGAGTTTCCAGTGACGTCACTGTACCGAACTTTGACTGCAGGACTTAAAGGCTGAAGCTGTGAGCCCTCCGATTCGAGCACCGACGTCGTCTGCTCTATTTAGTTTCACCGTAATTTGGCAACAAGCAAAGGCTGCGGGCCCCTTGAGGAGCCAATGAGAATGGTGGAGAAGAAATCACATGACAGCATCTACCATTGTGCAGGGGCAAGAGTGTAATCCAAGCAGTTGGAAAAAAGGGGAAGGAAAACTTCCTTCTTACTCGGACACTTCTTTCTTTGTCCCAGACGTCGCCTTTGTACCAATAGGAGATCAGCCTCACACACAAAATTTTGCAATAAAATGGCCTTGCTCTTTTTCTCACCCATGGCTTCGACAGATTTGCGCGCAACTCGTGAGATAGAGTATAGTAACGCTTCTCCCTGCAAAGCGTCGATTGGCTGACTGCTACCGCAACCTCCTCCGTTTGCCAAGTTACGGTAAGACGGAATGCGAATGTAGTAGTGGCTGACCTGTCTTTTCTTCGACTTTCAGCAATTCACCGGTCTTTTCTTACGAGCGAGGACCTAGCATTCGAGGAAGAGACCTGAAAGACTTCAAAGGGTACGCTCTTTTTTGTCGACAAGGAACCGCAAGACTTGAATGTAACAAAAGAGAGAGCTCAAGGCCAAGATGTAGGCTACCCACCCGAGCAAGTAACGTCTGATGGAGCGGAGCTCTGTCATCGCATACGTGCTCCATTCCTCTCACCTTCCCGAAACTTTTCTCGTGTATTTAGAGGCTCGTCACCATGTAATACCTCCCTTGCCTTCATGCTCGAAATGACTCGTTTTGGTAGACTCACTCGCCGCACAAACAACCTCGTCAGTTATTTTTAAACTCTCGTCACAATTCGATAAAAAGGGCAGGCGCGTGATAAAATCGTTCCTTAAAGCAGCAGTCGCGCTGCTAACGCGTCATACAAAAGTAAGTCTGCATACAACGTGTGAGGCGTGTTTCTTCCTTATATGACAATTAACCTTGTCACATTGGACATAAAAACACTGTCAGCAGACATGTTCGACTCGTGCACATATCTGAAGCAAACGTTTAAGGAGAATGCCATATCAATATTTTGCTGCAGAGTCACGTATTACTTTAATAAAACCAAAAAAAATTTCACCTGCTAGACACCTAACTTGAAACGTGAGCACGGAGGCTCATGGCTGCGACGATGGGCCGAGGAGGAGGGAGAAATGTACTCGAGGAGAGAGTTGCCGGAAATCACGTGGCTACACCCGACTGCTTTTTTTTCTGCTTCCTCTCCTCCGGAATGTGAAGCAGACGACGAAGAAGTTGCGTGCACTGTTTGTCGTACGATTAGTTCGCATTCATACTCCTTCGGCATGTTGTTCTGCGCTTGAAGATCAATTGGCCAATACAACGAGCGACAGTTTCCAAGTAGGGGCCCGACGTTCGTCGCAACGTTGGTCCGTCGTGCGCTGCCGTCGCGTCGTCCAGCCTGCGGTACGTCGCCATACTGAAAATGACGAGTACATGCACTATGCACTTCCGGTGATCTGTGCAACATTTTTCTTAGATCAACGTTTTTTGCGCTTCTTGTAGGCCACAAAAATGGGGTTCAAATTATTTTCTATTTTTAATATTAAAGTTTGCCTTAGTTGACCCACGATTTCCTATATATTTGGTACACTGAGTTTGATCGCCACGTGACCATGTAAAAGAGTGTGAGCGCGAATGAAACCGGCCTATTATCGACCGGCCATTTACGGGTAGAATAAAGAACGAATTTCGAGCCGCAAATTATGTATTGTGTGGTCGGGCTCTTCTAGGTCATGTTTAGGTGAAAACCTCGGCGAGCATAAATTCCATGTGAGTGACCTTTTAACACTCCACTATAGTCCACCACGTGAACCACACGGTCCAGCATATGCGAGGACACTGCTACGGAATTTTAGCAAACCACGTGCCGCAAAAGCGAACCCTCGTAGCCAGGAGGATGGCTTTTTCACATCGGCTATCTTATTGCGGAGGAGAGAACTTTACGAGAGCTTGTTTCATGGGAGGCACTGACGGGAAGTTGGAGTTTGAAGGCAACGGCGGATATTTCCTTATTGCGCCCACGTAACGCTGCTGAGGAAAGAAACTTCGAGAAGAAACAGCAACACAAAAGACAGAAAAAGAAATACGAGGATATCAAGATAACACTCTCCTCAAAAAATCCATACGACTAAACCAATAACGCGAAAGTTGAATTTTTCCTCGTTAGAACTCTAAAGCGGAAACCAATTTCCTTCGCGCGAACAGAAATAATATCTTAAGTTGTATAAAAAATATAAAGAACTCTCAAACTATATATATATAATTATATTTAATAATTTAGTTTTGTTTTTTTAGTAAAGCCCAATATCTTCTGATATTTGCACCCGTGGGAGTTATATGAACCATTCAGTTTAAACTTGATTTTTCCGAAAACGCGCCGTTTTTAAATCACTTTTATTAATATGCAGAGATTGTCAATGCAACGAACGTCAACCCGGACATTAAGACGAGCTGAAAACCAGGGCAAGTATTGTCTTTCCGAAGAAAAGAAAGCAAGCAGACTGACACGCTGTCCACGATAAGAGACGTATCCTTCGCTCGCGGTCACATTGCCAATACACCGTATAAAAGACAGTCTTCAGACGTTGTCTGAGACATGTTTTTCCGTTATACGACGGTCTTGTCATATTAATCGTAAAAAAACTTGTCTTAAGCCATGTTGGAAGCAAATACAGGCTGTTCAAATTTAATGCCCACAGTTTCTTTACAAAAAGCAGCATCATTGAAAGGTACACTACTGCAGTTTGTGTAGGTGAGTTAGACGACCAGGGGGACATATAATAGAGGGCTAATCATCACAGATGAGTTGAATAATTGACTATTTTTAATTTACTTTTAAATGAGTGAAAATGAACATATATGTTTCAATTAGAAACTTGCTGAGCGTCATGAAAAACAACTGCATCAGTCGGTTTCACAAGGACCTGAAGCACTTGGGAAGCGCGGGAGGTGCACCAAAGTCTCCACTCGCGGAACAACGCGCGAGGCTAGCGATAGAAAATCCGCGGTCGATTAGATTAACCATGTTGAATTAACCTGGAGACTGGGGTAGAGAAGAAACATCAAAACGTAGAAGGGAAAGAAAATAGACAGGACGACGTCTCAAATAGGACACGACGACGTCATTGAGACGTCGTCCTGTCTATTTTCTTTTGCTTCTACGTTTTGATGTTTCTTCTCTACCCCAGTCTCAGGTTAACTCAACATGGTTAATATTCACCAGCTCGCCTGCACCCTTACGATTTTTTCGATTAGATTGTCAGGCGCGTTTTTCCACAACCAGCTTTGCGTCTGTTGCACCAGATTGTAACTGGTGCAACCCCAGAGCGCTTTCCACGTGTTTCGAGTCCTTCTAGAACTGACCGATCTGAGTGGTTTCCAACGACGCTCATCAAGTTTCTAATTGTAATCGTACGTTTATTTTCACCAAGTAAAAAGTTAGTTGGGAGATTTTAGTTCATTACTCGACTCGTGACGATTATCCTCCTATGTTATGTCCATCCGATCGTAGACCTTACCCGCGAAAACCGCGTTAATGTACTTTTCGCAATATTTGTTTTTTTTCAAGTAAGTTCTTCCGAATTAAAGTCTAACGCCCTGCTTATGTTTGTATCAGACCTGCTTCAAACATGTTGTGGGTGTAATTATTCGGTCAATATTTCCGCAGGGAACTCCGTGTCTTTAGTTGGTATATCGGCGGTGTGACAGAGGCTTTACAACTTTTTGTGACCGCCATCTTATAAATTCGCTTCGGAGTAATATCGACGAATATCTGCTGGAAGCGAGCACCTCGTATAAGTAACTCAGAAGGATGAGAACGGCACTGGCGTTTCTCTCAGATGACCAGCTCTGTGCAGCCCAGTTGAGCTGCACAAACTCGCCGTGGAAGCCAATGCAAAAGCCAGCGAGCCTGGTGTCTTGTAGCAATTATTGCGCCATTAACTGAGAGCATAGCGGAATCTGTTAGGCACCGGCTTTAGACGTCCATGTCAAGAACACGCGCTCCTGCAGTGCAAATATTGTTCAAGGCAGTATATGCTCGTGCTCAATGCATAGGCTAGACTCAGGAAGGTTCTGGCGGAACACATGGCAACTGGCGAGAATGCAGAGAACTTTAGGGAAGCAAAAGAATTGGGTAAAAAAGAAAGCCCAATTGCCACTGGCAGCTTTAAAAAAGCGCAGAGCGTGACTCATCATTTTCTTGCCTGGGGATTCGTCCTTCAGCGTCCTTACGGCCAAGGCCGTACTCTTTACCGGTTGTAGCGATAATATTGCTGTTACTCACCGCGCCCTGCGTTTCTTGCTGGCCGTGATTATTGTGGCATTCCCGTGGGAGCTACGTGCGCTTCAACTCACGCAAGTTGAACATGGGGATACTTTTATGTATAGCAGTCGCGCAATCATTCAAATTTCATGGGAGTTTTTTACTGTCCATAGCCTGCTTTATACTAATAATGCCTGTAAAATCTCTGGCTTCCCCATGCTCTGGCGCAGCTGCGTCGGCTTCACGCCACAACCCTGCCAGGGCGCCACCTTCCATACAACGAAGACGACGCTTGTCCGCTATTGCGCACTGGCTACTACCGAACGTACATTATTCCAAAACTTTCAAAACCCGTATTTCATAGCGAGCGAGCAGAAACGACATGCAGTTTCCAAAAGTGAATGCAAATGTAGGGGACGGTAGGTACGACTCAACAAAAATTACAGACCAGACAGACGAACAGGTAAACTTTCATAATGTCGAAGCAACGAACACCGAATGTTTTCATTTCCGAGGCCAAGGACCAGGCGAAGAGCAGAAGGTGAAAGAAGAATGACAACGGCCAGGGGATCTTCAGGGTCACAGCCAGCTACGAGCCCACCTAAGCAATGAGGAAGGTGTGAGCTGTGCCGTGGCTCAACTTAGGGTAAAGACGAACCGTGCCCATTAACAGACAACCGTTACTACCGACGGTGCGAGAAAGACGCCGGCATGTAAGCACTGCGAGGCAATCAAGCATCACAGAAAGAAGACTTGGAAGGGTACATACAAACCAGCTCTGACGCCAGGGAGACCTGAGCCAAGCTAGGCTTTCACTGAAGCCTCAGCAGGATGCACGAAAGGGGACCACACAGGCATTCCCTAATGTCTGACGCAAAAAGGTGCATTCGGCCTACTGTTGAGTACCAGGAGGTAAAACATGGGACGTTGTCCTTCCTCGAAATGAGCTCAGTCACTTTCAATAGTCCCGGGAGTATATTGGGTCTCGTGAAATGACAACCCCTTCATGTTCTTGCTCTACAGCTACCGACAACTGCCAAAATATAGCACCAAGAATGCAAGAACGCACAAAAAGGGTTTATTAACGTCGTATACGTCGTTCGCATGTTCTGTCTTGTATGGGCAAGTCGCACATCCTCTGTGGTGATAGCTGGCAACTGGCGATTCAGCAGGCATTATCCGTGTACCGGAGAGTATGGTCCGTTAAACCACGTTTCGAGCCCTATCTCTGTCCGTAAGCACTATACGAGTAAAAACGTGCATGTCAATGAGCACAGGTGATGAGCTCCAAAAGGTTGCTACGTGGTCAGTGACATGCTAGTTGCTTCGGGTTTTCCCATCGGAGCTACATAGTTATAATTTGTCTGGTGGACGTTCTGGTTAAACACCAGAACAGCAATAAACTTCGCAGCCAAAAATGCATAAACGGCTAGAGACGAAAACTTCAAATTTACAAACTTTGTTTTCGGGCAAGGACTGCTTTGTCGAATCAGTCAATTCTTAGACGCTCGTCTCACGCGGAATATTGTCCAGAATCAAGCACCCTTCCAATTAATAAACAAAGGAATCCCAAACATTCAGCGATAGTGATATGAGATTTAGGTCAGCTTAGTCCGTCATCCCGGAATCGCACAACGTTTCTTGGTTTGATTCATAGAAGAGAGACAGTGTTCGAAACTTCACTGGATGTTGTAATTGGTTTGGTCTTGCGAAAGAAGCGAGGTCTGGATTTATTTTTATTGTCGTAAACATTTCGCTTGCGAATAATTTATTTTTGCCATAACCCTAAGCAAAAAAGTGTCAGGAATAAAAAAAAAACCCTAAAGGTCTGGGTTGTTACGCGAAAGACCAGACGGGCTGCGATCAGCGCTCCAGACTCTTTGCCCATCGTTTGCAAGCAACTATCGCATTATGGCAACCATATTAAGTCCGGATCACCAAATCCGTAGGACCTGGAGTGAGGGCAACCAGTACAGACAGCGGTAGGTTTCAAACTGCGTTTATGTGCACGCTCCGCGCGAGCCCCGCCTTTCTTCATCTTCTTTTGTAGACCGGCTTGTGCTGACCGTGAAGGGCGCTATAAGTTTTATGAGGAGAAGATAAATTGCAAATAAACTTGAAGTTTTAGTTGCTAATGAGCTCTTTCATCGATAATCGCATTTGAGCATGCGTTCAAGAAAAGTGCCGAAATACAACTAGTTTTGTACAACAAGTGTCAAACCATCTGCCAAGTCAAGTATTGGTATTGAAAACGCTCAAAGATTTTCAGTCCATTTACAGTAGTCACAAAATTGTCATTTACTTTCAGACGTTCAAATAACAATTAAAAAAATACATTGTTCCCTGGTCGAAGCCTGCGCCCCATATCTCATGCATATCCTCGTTCTTCCGGACTGCGGCGATACGAGTACAATCGCCTCTTTTCTTTTTCCATAGGGTCGAGCGCCGTACAACCGGCCGGATTCGTGTAACCATTACTCTGTGACGCAACTTACAACTAACCAGGTCATCGGTTCCATCTCTCATGGCCAACAAGTCTTCCCCTTCGGCCAGAGGCACAAGAGCTTATTAAGACATACTCACTTCGTTAGGTAGAAAGCACCCGCACAGAAACTTGGGGGGCTAACGCACGACTGGTCATTCTCCGGGATATGTCTTGACATCCTGTTGGAAATGAACTGTAAAGGCATCCAGAGGCGCCTGGTAACTAAAAGAATAGTAAAAAACAAATCCCAAGATTTTTGCATTATAAGGTTGGTCCCCGAGAGCATCACTGGAGCAAAACATAGCAAAAAGGGCGCTACAGCAGCAGTTCTGAGGATACGATGAGGGACTCTCTCTCAGACTGGGGATTTCTGGATTGAGCTGGCATGTGTTCTACTTTTTTGTGCTTTTAACATTTTCAAGACGTCAGGTTTAAATTTTGTTATGTTTAATACTCGATAGTTGCTCGGTTTCGACTAGATATTCTCTTTAGCTGTGGGTTGACTGATTTTATTTTAGATTCACTATTGTCTTCCGTTCGCAGGCGTGATTGAGTTGGCCTCTCCAGTGTTCTTCCTTCTTGAGCGCATGGTGGCCCCTTTTTGGTGATTTTCAATTTCTGTGACTCTCACAAACTATTCTATAAATGTTTTTTTTTCCTCTACTTGTGATGCGTTTCGTGACAAAATCGTTTTTTGTTTGTGTTTATATAGTATTATATTACATATAATAAATGTTGCCTCATTCTTTTTTTACAGTAGTGACGTCTGACTATTCGCATTATTCTCCACCCTTTTTTATTGCTTCTCATTCTTTACTTGCACAAATATGGCGATATGTTTTTGACCATGTTCAATTAATTTGAGACTGGGGTAGAGAAGAAACATCAAAACGTCGAAGGGACAGAAAATAGACAAGACGACGTCTCAACTCAACAAATCTGAGTCTGAGACGTCGTCCTGTCTATTATATGTCCCTTCTACGTTTTGATGTTTCTTCTCTACCCTGTCTCAGGCTAATTCAACATGGTTAATATTCACCAGCTCGGCTGCACTCCTTACGATTTCTTATATTTTCTTGGTTCGCACCCATCACCTAGCTCACCACATTTCATCATCTAAAGTGCACCAAACTACACAATTTGGTTCAAAGCACCTTAGGTGTCAACTTGCACGTCAACTAATTTCGCATGATTTTTTTTTTTTTGCTTATAGGAGTGGGCAAGCAACAAGTCTTTATTTTTACGCAACTAGTAATGATACCATTCAGGGTGAGATGGAGTCTCCTCCGAGTCTTTCGACAGCTTACATCCCACCGTTTTCCCAAGAGTCCCAAGAGCAGTTGTTGGCAATCATGTGCCAACAAGTCTTGGAGGCAAATAAGGATACCATATATATATATTTTTTTTTTTTTAGCGATTGTAATAAACCTATGAGGCCGCTAAATCTTACTCGAGGAGAGCTATCTTTTTTTTTCTCTCCTCTTCCTCTGGGTGTTTAGGAGCTTCTCACGTAAGCTGTGGCCACCAGCCGTAGGGGGACATAATATCCCGTTGGGAGCGATGATCTGAAGATCTCCAGTCTACCCAGAAGATAAAATATGCGCATCGCTCCTGTATATCGACGCTGTCGGTCGGCATCTCAGTAGGCGGGCGTCCAGTGCATGGCCAATGCCTAAGACACGTTACGTAAAATTTGTCTAGGTTTCAATGCTTGAGTGCTTAAGGCGGAGTTCGCTCCGGGCAGTTCGGGGCCCATGATGAGGATTTCCTGGAGCCTGCAGAGCTGTCACAGGTAATCTCCTTCATAAGAGACATTGAGGCAAAGTCGTACGATCGCTTTTTGTTGGCATCTTTCATAACACTAAAAGCCTGCTGATTGCTTCCGGGAAGAAAGTCATACACTTTGTTTTGCGTTTTTTTTGTTTTGTTTTGTGGTTGCATTAGTCTTACTGGATCATTTGCCTTAGGTGGGGATCCTAATTTCCCATTAGCAATGGTGGTCTCAAGAACTTCGGGCTGCTCCGAAGATTACACGTATATGTGCCTCCCTATGTTTCGTGGATAGCATAACTGACTGGAAGCATAGTTACCGTGCCTTTCATGATGACAGGCCAAAAGTCTGGCTGAGCGCGTTCCAGAAACCCGTGGATCATGCTGGAAGTCCCCAGAGCCTAACGCCCGCAACACTGCAGCTACACCACAAGTTGTTTCTGCGACGAAGAGACGGAGAGGGGGAGAAACGTAGGTATAGGCAGACTTGTGCTCGTTACTTGAAAAATGTAATGGATTACAATTACAAATTACCAAGCCTCAAAATGTATTGGATTACTGTTACAAATTACTTTCGCTGAAAAGTAACAAATTACTTTAATCGTTACGTTGCAAATTACTTTCACGTTACTTTTCTCCATACACTTATCCAAAAAACAAAAAAAAAAATTTCGATATTTTTTTCAAAATTGTTTTGCAACACTACTTTTTCATTTCTGACACGCCCGTATTACCGTAGTCCCTGTTGAAATAAAATATTGCATTTAAAGGAAAGAGTGTAGGTGCACCTGTTCACATGTAAGCTGATAAGGCACCGAAAGCTGTAACCACACCCGCCATCCCGCTAGCCTTACGGCCTCGGAAATGATCCCTGGAATTGTGCAGAAAAACGTAGCTTTGCGTATGCTTAGTAGCAGCGTCTACTTCCGCTACTGAGATTCGGAGCTAAAGCAGCGATCTACGAAAGCTCCCTTTTGACTCGTGTGTTTCGCCTGTTAATCACAAGGAAAGAAAAACTTGGTTCTCACCTTCACTATGTACAAGCCAATGCACAATGCAGGTGTCCCAGCTTACCTTCATGTGTTTGCGTAGATTAGAGTTTGTTGTTCTTGCTGGTGACAATGAGTGTGTTTTGGGCAAGCAAAGTAAGCACTGGAACTGCAGGTTTCCGGTCTCCTTAATGCCCTAAATTTTGAACATCTCATTCAAGAGATGGCCATGGCGACGACGGACACTCCAGGACCGAAAACTCCGACCAGTCAGAAATAATAATAATTGGGGTTGTGTGGATATTTATACAGCGTGTAGCTGGTCAGCCATTTCAAAGTTGCGACGAGTCACTCGCCGTAAATGAGCAATTTAGCCAGTGCAGTACAACCGCTAGCCTGGGGTCTTTAACGTGCGCCACGCAGTAGCGACATACGACCGCACGCCGGTACGATGTCTCATCAAGATCGAAACGGGCAGGGGAGGGATTGAACCCAAGATCCCTGTTCTGCAGGCGCGAGCTGCTCGACATGCTCCGAGCTGGATTGCGCTAGCCCACTGGCCAACAACTACTGCCACGTACCCAGAGGACGGTGACAAGGCATTTTTTTTTCGACCCGGAGATAAGTGCTGGAAAGGTGTTAGAGACGGTCCGAATATTCGCCTTTTTTCACGTACTGCCATTTTTGTTTACTCGGTTATGGAACGCTTTCTAGTCCTGCGTAGTCGCTCTCTTCTGGGAAATATCGGACGCCAAAGCAAGCGTCCACGTGACTCGGCATTCTAGCTTTAGCGATAAGCGTTGGATAGGTGTACATGTGCTACCTTTATGACCGTAAGAAAGAGCGCAGTAAAAGTCTACAAGACGCGAGTCCATACGTGGACACACGTAAAGAGAAAGGTAAGTGGTCACGGTGCATTTACTGCGCTGGATTAATTTAACCGATAGCAGCGCAAGTAAAAACAAAATGTCGTGTCACTGCAGTTTTGGCGTTTTTCGATTGGAATAATTTAGGCTCGCGGTGCCCGCTTCACTGCTGGATCAAGGCGAAATTAAGTCTCTACTTAGTTTCACCTTACTTCTACGCGGTCCGACGGATACTACAATCAAAAAGCGCCCGGAAATGCATCGTCACTGCAACTTTTTCGTGCGTTCACCGTCACCAATTCAAAATCGATCACGTACACAGACATAAAGAAAGCCCAAGAATCACGTCACATTTACTCTGGGTAATCGTCCTTGGCGAAAATATTACAAAAAACGTCACAAAGACGACGAGCACATAACTCTTGTCGCGGCTTGATTGGCCGCACCGGGTCGTGGCGCTGGCAGCGGTTGGACTTAAAGGGTACGAGGAAACGACATGACGTGAGCGCGAGCTCCCTGCCCCTCGCTCAAGATCGGCCAGCGAGAAGCGCAATGCGTATCGCGCTCGTGACGTCGATAGTTCAGGCACGGTCAAGGGTACTGTAGTTGCGAGCCTTGCTGCTCGGTGGCGTCAACGCTGACACATCTCGCCTAGTAGTACTATCCGAGGGTGAGAGCTCGAGGTCGCTGCTTTGAAGCGCTCGTCCGCAAAACGACCGCTCGCGCTAGAAATGCATGTCTCGAAGCCGCTAGGAGCGCGGGCTGCGCTGGCGCTTGTAGCTTCGGCTGTACTCTCAGCTTATGGGCCAAACTAGTGCCACTAAATAAGCTACGCATCAGAGTAACGACGCTTGGCCACATTGTGTCTTAAAATCATGGTGTGCCAGTTACCTGAAGTCTTTATCTGAAATCACAGGAAGCGCTTTTCCGTCCTGCACAAATGTTTCAACAATTAGCAACAGAGCAAAGCGAACGTTTACATCACCTTCTAACACCAAATCTAATGCTGACGAAGTTGGACTTTTGAATCATGACGATCGGCAGTTGCGTCTGCTATGCATACGAATCAAAATGGCGGCGCCCACAACATGTCGGGGAACGGAGTTCCGATACATCTAAGCGCAGTCTACCGTGGCCCAGGGCGAACGAGACATAGTAAACGCGTTAGTGTTCTCCTGCCAAGTCACATCGAGGACTAGTGCAACTCTGCACGAAGGCGAACTATGCGACCGAGAAATGGAACTGCTGCTTGGAAACTCACGACGTCACGGGCATTCCAACGGAGCTCACAGACTGCCACCTGGCGCAATTTCCGAAATATGTTCGTTCGTTTAAAATCAGTTTCCTTTGACTTTCTCTGCCCGCAGTCCAGACGCACCAGTCTAGGCTATTGTTTCTGGGCAGCCGGCACAACATATGCCACATATAAACAAAGAAATAAGTGCAAAACAGTTCGTTTCCGTAACCCTCAATGTGAAACGGAAGGTGGTATTATCCACTTTCCTCCGTTTCATCGTGCCCCCCCCCTGCATATGTAGCGCCTCCCAACAAATCCGTAGACAACAAAACCTGTACAGAATGTGAAGGTAAACACACGCAAGAAAAGCGCGCCGGGAACCTCGGGGGGGGGGGGATATGTGTCTTGCGGTTTGCTATTGTTTTTTTTGTTTTTTTCTATTTCCGAGGACACGCAGTGAGTAGAGAGTACATTAAGAGTCTCAGCGTCGAGTGCTAACTGCGGCAGCTCATGCAGGTATTGTCTGATACGGATCAACGTGGCTTCTTGACTCCTTGGGCGAAAAAAGAAAGAGCGCTTGTTCCTCGAGGGCAATACGACCCGCCGAAGCTATCGGGGACGCATTTCGGGACGACCTATTCGACTAGCCTGATCTATATACCTGAGAACGATTTAAAACTGCCTTAAACTTCCTAAACGTGTTCAACGATAAGGTCTTCCCAAAGAAACGAAAACGTGGTAAGTTTTCGGTTCGGAGGTAATTTATTAATTTATTATTTATCTATTGATGTCTCGCGCCTCCGATTGGAGATTTTGTAGGCGTGGGCAGTAAGCAATTATCACTGGCAACAGACTGAGAGATAAATCAAACAAAGTCAACACTATGCATATTACATCATTCAAAATGTCGACACGTTCAGGTATACATAGAAAAGGCAGCTTAACATTGCAGCGCATATCAGGGCAGTCTACACAAAAAGTCCACCGAGCACAAAGCAGAACAATTCAAGAAAAATTACGATCAAGCTTGCGTACAGATAAGGCATATTCGGCTTGTATAACAACATCATTAGGCAGAGTATTCCAGTCATGTATTGTCCTTGGAAAAAAGTAAACGTGTCTACCCTTTACAAGTATGTTCAACAAGGGCCATAACATTCATGCGTCCTAGAGGGGTAGCGTGAGGAGGTGGTGGGAAATGTAGCTATTCTTATCTAGATTGAAACGGTCATGGAATAAATTAAACAAGAATTTAGCATGGTACCTTCCGACGAAGTTCCAAGAGTTGCAGGCCAGCGATCGGATAGAGTTCTGTTATGAAGTCAGTGTGAGAGTACTGATTGTAAATAAAGCGTAAACATTTTCTTTTCACATTTTCAATTAAATTAATGTCAGATGCTCTAAATGGGTCCCATAGTATATGAGCGTACTCAAGAACTGATATAACAAAATGTGTTTTACGCTGCTAATTTGTCGGTGGATGATGCAGATTTCAGGTTCCTTCTTAAGTTCCTAAGTTTATTTATTTCACAGGTGGAGATGCGTGATGTGGGAGTTCCATCGTAGATCGTTTGTGATAATGACTCCAAGGTATTTATATGAGGCAACTAGTAAAAAGGGGTGATCGCGCACATTGTAGTTAAAAAGGGAAGCCGTTTTTTTCCGCGTTTTATGCATTTATACTCATTTATTGAAGTTTAAGGACATTTGCCACTGCTCGCACCACTTATTCATTTCATTTAATCCAGCACTGAGTTCTTGATCCACGATCGTTCTTACTTCGGTGTACATGATTATATCGTCAACAAGAAGGCGTATAGTCAAAGGTATATTATGCGCAATGTCGTTGATAAAAATAGCAAAAAGTTAAAGACCGAGCACCGATCTTTGGGGAACTCCCGAGTATACATCGGACTGGGATGACTTGCAGCCATTTACTTCAACATATTGACGTCTGTTGCTGGGAGTATTCTCTCAGCCATAACATTAACTTTTCAATTAGTAAACTAAAGATAGTTTGGCTAGAAGCTTATGGTGAGGAACTTTGTCGAACGCTTTTGCAAGTCTAAAAATATATCATCCACCTGATGTATATTATTAAGTGACCGCGAAAAGTCATGAATGGTCTCAACAAGTTGCGTTGTTGTTGATAACTCGCCAGAAACCGTGCTGATTCGGATTAAAAAGATATTGTCTCAAGAACTCCGAAATGCGTTTAAAGATAATATGGTCCAAGATTTTGGAGCACAGGTTTAACAATGAAATGGGACGGAAGTTCGAGACAGATCTATCTGATCCGACTAATGAATAGAACAACCCTGCCACATATCTCACTCGAGGGAACACTTGAATTAGAAAGACATTTCTTAAACAGCAAAAGTAAATAATCGGAGCACCATTCAGCATACCTAATCAAAAAAGCATTGGGAATATTGTCTGCACCACGGGATTTCTTCACACTCAAATTAAGTAAAGCTCGAAAATTCCCTCACGAGGTAAGATAATTTAGTTACAAACTGGCTGATACTTGTGGTGATATCCAGAGTAGTACCATTATCAACCGAGAACACGGACATAAAATAGTCGTTGAAAATGGTTAGCGATAACGTGGCCATCGTCAACAACGATATCAGAAACAACGAGAGATTGAATTAACTTCTCAACTGGAGCAATGAATCTCCAAATTTTCGATGGATCAGTTTTCAAAAATTGTGTAGCGTTACGATTTGGAACGTTTCTTTCTGCGTTTCTAATCATTGGAGAAAGTTGATCCCGAACTCCGACTAACCAAACCAGTTACATTTTTTTGAGCCGCCTAATGTTTCTCTGAAGGTGCAGTATATTGCGATTAATCCAAGGGTTCCGCTGTCTTACTTTTTTGCCTGTGAGCGGAACAAACCTCTTCAGACACTCCTTCATTTTACAAAAATATAATTCCCAGAGTTGGAGCTATATTCATATTAGGATCTTGTCATAGAGTCAAAAATGAATCCAGTTACTATAGTCGGTGACAGGTCAAGAATCTAGTGGAAGCTCCTCCCACTCTCTTCCCACTTTAGTAGTGTGAACGCTGGAGGGGAGCGACCTTCTCTCCACCGTTCACTCCGCTGAAGTGGAAAGGGGTGGGAGGAGCTTCACTTCGTTCTTGACCTGTCACCGACTATAGTTTAAGATCGTCGATAATAGACACGTCATCCGCTTTTGAGAAGTTATAAAGGTAGCTATGCTTCGCGCAGGGTGGTGGGGGATGGGAATGGATTGCGAAGTCGAAAACTTCATGAGGCGATGATCCGAGATGTCTTCTTCAACATGACAGTCATATGCTTAATTTGCAAGAAAATCAGAAAGAAATACAAGATATATTAAGGAGTTAGAATCCCCTTGGTGCTTGTGAGTTGTGTTCAATTTGGGGAAGGTTTGCATTGAATGCCATATCAATTAAAATCTCTGAGTTCGAACAAGCATCACAGAAACGTAAAACTTCGTGAGAATGTGATGCTAGCGGTTGGGAGGGAATGGGAAAGTTTGAGAAGACGGTGTCACCTGGATGAAAAGATGATTATTGAAAAACTTAGAGACGTCCCTGCGATTTTGTATAACGCCGAATCAGGCCGCAGCTTTTGAGAAGGCGGAGGGGAAGGTACGGGAGGGGAGGGTATGCCTTCTTCCTTTTCCGCTTAATTTGGCGGGGAAATTTTTCCACTAAATTTAGCGGGAAAATTTTACCCTTGTGATGTCAGACGTGACGTCGTTTGCAACGTCACCCGTGTCGTTACACGTGACGTCACGAGGGTAATTTAGCCCGAATATTTTCCTGCCATATTTAGCGGAAAAATTTGCCCGCTAGATCTAGCGGGAATTGTTAAAGGGAAGCTACGGAGCTTCTTGAAAAAATGAGTTAGAAGATAATTTCTAGAGTATTTTAACCCCGTGAACACGAATACCCAAACCATTTGCTGCGCAAGTATTTTTAAGCACGAGAAAACGCGAAAGATAGACGCTGTACGTGACGTCATCAACGGATATTTTGGCCGCCCAAGGTTAGGGAGGCGGGGCTCAGCCCCATTTTGAAATTGTCTCTATGACTCTCCGGCGCTGTCGCATGGAAACAATTGTGATATCTGCTATTCTTACGGCAAAGTCAACACAATTCAAGTGTTTTTCTCAAATGCAGAACCGCCCCATTTTCCCTTTAAATGCGTGTGACGTCACACGACGTCCACGGTTGCGCCCATAATGACTCCACACGTAACATCACGTGTGACGTCATTATAAGTAGAGCAGCGACGTCACGAGGGTAACGTCGCGACGTTACCCTCGTGACCTGCGTGGATAGCCTCGTGACCCTCGTGAAGGTAGTCCTCGTGAGGTAACCCCAGTAGCCCTCGTGAGGGTAACCCTCGTGACCCTCGTGGAGGGTAACCCCATGAAGGCAACCTCGCAATTTTCGTGAGGGTAACCCTCACACAGGTAACCCTCGTGACGTCACACGTCACGTGACGTGCGACTTCATTACAAAAAACGTCCCATAATGCACCGCGCGGTTACGCCGACGACGGCGCTCAAGCCGAAACGGGAGCCTAAGAGCTGCGCTCTAAAACGACATTTCTCTATTAACCAACGTCCCGCTAGGCGTGATATTGTGAGAAGAAGAAATTACAATGTGGGCGCCCTTCCCCTTAGTATCTATTTTAGTGAAAAAAGTTTCGAGGACACCTAGCACTTTATGAGTTGTGAATGCGAAAGCATGAATGTCGTTCTTCCGCTCCCTTAGTTTGTCTGCGGCGTACTGGCGTGGACGGCCACGTTTCGCTACTGCCGAGGTAGCGGCCGACGGCCGAGCGCGCGTTCTCGTGAAGTGGCCACGCACGCTGAGCTCGGCCGTGCAGCCTCTCCGGAGTCTGCCCGTGCAGGCTCTGCTGGCTCTGCTGGCTCTGCGGCCAGCCGCTCCCTCTTACCGGCGGCCGGGCCGCTGCGCCGCCATGGAGAGGGCTTCTCTTCGGGTGGCGTTCCTTGGAACTACGCCGCGCGAGAGCCAATGGGAGCCTCGTTCCTTGAAACTATGACGCGCGCCAGCCAATGGGAGCCTATCCATCAGAGATCGCTGCTACAGACGACAGACTTCGCTCCATTGGGACAGGGGAGTTTATAGGTGCCGTTTGGCGCGGCTTCAAAAGCTGATGACGTCGGTTCGCTGAATGGGACAGTTCTTTCGCAATGAAAACTTGTCAGCAAGAAGGAAAACAATATCCTCTTTCTTGCCAATTTTTTATTGTTTATTCTTTGAAATAGGTGTTAGATGCTTTCACAGCGAAATTTTCTGCTTTAGACCATATTAACTTTAGGTGGACGTCGACTCATAGAGAAATTTCGGTTTTCTCAATTATCTTTTGATCAAGGTAACGTCATCATACTTCTGCGTTCTATCGCAACCACCGGCGTCTTATTTCACGGAATTTGAGATTTCTGCGATGCAAAGTTTAGTTATCCGGGCAGAAAGACACGGTCCTCGTTTCTCGAAAACTTCCTATACTTCGTTAACGGCAAGGCATCGGCGTTGAGCATCTACCTTCCCCAGGCGACGAACATACGCGCCGAGCTTGCCCGCGTGGGTCGCCGAGCAAGGTCTTGGTTATAGCGGGCAATCTTAGGTTTTAATTACGCGTGCTTTTAACGACACGAGTCTCTGTAATGCACAATTTTCTAGTGTTTTGACTTGATTGCTTTGGTATTCAAGTTCCTTTCCCAGATCACCAGACACCGCCAGCGGCGCCGGTGCCGCATTTTCGCATTTTTCGCGTTGCCCCATCAGTCGGCAGCACATCGAGCAGGCTAGCAGAGTCTGCCAATGCCGTCGTCCTGCGATCATTAGCTCGGTGGTGTCGGTGGCGTCCCTCGTCACAAGGTATTCGAAATAACTTCTCTCGTGACTTTTTTCGTGCCGGTACGCATTGGCAACTTAAAAGCACGACAGTGGGGCATTTCTGGCTGTAGCTCTCACGAAATCGCTCGCCTAATGAACCCAGGGTCGTTGCGCCCCCGGCCAAACACATGGTAAACATAGGAGAACCGGAAGTACTTCTGTCTCCGTGTCTTGCGGCCGGAAGCGGCCCGCACACCTTATATTTGATTTTTGAAGGTCACGTAAAATGCGGTGCCTGGATCAGCGTCTCCGACGGGTGTGTTTAGCGTCCTACTCCACCCATGCACCAAAATCGGTCCCGAACTGGCAACAGATGACGTCGCAGAAGCCGGGGCGACATGCTGTCGGATGTCGCGATCCTGCCGGTTGATTGTAGAAAGGCTGGCGGAAAGCATGAGCGAGCGTGAGGGCCTCTCTCGTCGCGGCGTCCCAACTCCAGGTTGCCGAAGCTTCCGCGGACCGTCAAACTGGACAGCGACCCGCAGTATAGAACAGGCGTCTGCCACTTACACCACCGCTGTTGTGACGCCGGCAGGATTGCGGCAGGCGGACAGCGTGACGCGTCAGTGACGTCATCAGGAGGGTATCGAGGGGAGCACTTTTGGGACGCGGTAAACACACCAGTTGGAGACGCCTTTCAAGTACCATATACCTAAAGAGGGCCAACACGGTCGAAGATTGAACGCGAGAGGTATGCCAGCGTTCAGCTGGAACTCGTGTTGAATCGGTGAGAAGACGAGTTCCAGACGTACCCTGACGCAGCGCTCGTTTCCCACCTGTGCCACGATGACCTTTTGTAGGGACGCCAAAACATTCAGCACTGCGGCCTTGTAGTCTTTGGGGTGTCACAAGCGAACCTCCCGATGCAAAACGAACCGCAAAATAGGCGTTTGCACATGGCTCAAAGTGTCACAGAATGTGCACCGAGCAGGTCATTTTTACAGTGTGAACTTTTAAGACGCAGTTCCCCACTTGTGAAATAAGAGAGCATGAAATAGTCTTATTGTTGCTCACGATGTGCGAAGAAACGAAATCGATAGCTGTTGCATGGTCGCGCCATGCGGGTGGAATGGCGCCGTCACGTACACCTGAGGACGGATGTGCGGCGTGGTTTAATTCTCATAGACGTCGTTGTTGGCGTCGTGAATGTCACTGAGGACCGCTACTAAAACTTGGTGATCCGTGAGTGGGTAAGCGCGGTGTAAGTTTTAACACCGTCCAAAAGTTCGCGTAGCAACTGGATACTGCCAAAGTGGGATCACGCATCACGCGAGGAAGTGTTTGGAAACAACTGTTTGAAGCAGACGACACGGAAGACTCTCCTTTCGTCGCGTCGCTACTGGCGGGATGCCGGAGCTTTTCTCTCTTCTATCTCCGCGCTGGGCGGCCGACGGGAAAACCCGACTTCCCTGTCATCGTGCCAAAAGTGAGAAAGAAGGGTGTTTCCGTAGCGGATGAGTTTGAGACCGACATCGGTCTCAAACTTATTCGAGTCAGTCGGGCCAGATAGCCCAACCCCTAAAGCTTGTGGGTCAAGGGGGTGGTGCAATATTTTGATAATTTGGGACAAAAACAAACAAAGAAACAAACAAACAGCAGTGGTGTTCGATGTTGCAATGGAGGCCGTCTGCCACAACCTTAAATATTGACCCTAATATCTTAAAATGGATTGAATGTTTTTTGACTAACCGCACGCAATTCGTAATAGCGAATGACTGTACATCATCTCCTTCTTTGGTAAAATCCGGTGTTCCTCAGGTTCCGTTTTAGGCCCTTTGCTCTTCCTAATATATATTAATGACCTTCCTAACGGTATTCAGTCCTCCATAAAGTTATTCGCTGACGACTGCGTTCTTTACCGCCAAATAACTGACCTATCCGATCAAACAATTCTCCAATCTGATCTCGACCGCATCTCTACCTGGTGTAATAAATGGCTGATGACCCTTAACATTAACAAATGTAAAAGCATGACATTCTCACGCCGCCCTAACCCCCTCTTTATCATGTGATTACAAGATTAACAATATTTCCCTTGAGCACGTCATTTCTTACAAATACCTTGGAGTTCACATAACTAATGACTTATCATGGCAAACCCACGTTAACTACGTTATTAATAATTCTAATCGCATCCTCGGCTACTTACGTCGAAATTTTGCTCAAGCCCCTTTTTCTCTTAAGCTTCTTCTTTACCGTACACTCATCCGCCCAAAGCTCGAATATGCTTCTGCAATATGGGATCCAGCACAACGTTATCTTATTGATGCCATTGAATCTGTTCAAAATCGATCAGCCCGTTTTATTAACTCTAATTATTACCGCCTTGCTAGCGTGTCACTAATGAAGTCTAATGCTGGTATACCTGAACTAACGTTTCGAAGAAAAATTGCGCGTCTTTCTCTTTTTCATAAAATATATTTTCATAACCCAGTGCTCAAACAGGAACTCTTTTTACAGCCTTCTTACCTTTCATCCCGGTTTGATCACCAGTACAAAGTTGCCATACCTCATTGCAGCACTAACGTATTTTTCGATTCTTTCTTGCCAAAAACTTGTTCAGAGTGGAACCACCTTCCCCCACACATCGCCGCGATTGAAGATGTTTCTGCTTTCAAGGCAGCCATAATCGATTACTTCTATAACTCTGCAATTTGTTGATTTTGTTGATTTATTTCTTTTTCTTTTGTTTTGTTGTTGTTGTCTATTTTTTGTACTATGAATTGATCATTTGTACTTTGTAAACCCATTGTCCCCACCCCCTCTGTAACGCCCTATGGGCCCTGAGGGTAATAAAATAAATAAATAAATAAATAAATAAATAAATAAAGAGAAGGGAGCTTTGATGCCTTTCTGCTCTTTGTAAGCTCACCATTTTATCAACTTCAGCTTTAATTTGCATATACGAGTACTTTGGGCAGATGCTTACGTTATAAAATTTTAAACACCAACGTACTCGGCAGCGTTTAGGGGAAGCTGAAGCGGTTCTGTATTTGAGTAAAAACACTTAAATTGTCTTCATTTGGTCTCCATGCAGGATCCCGAATATCAGAGATCATCTCTCAATGTGGTGCACGGAGGATGCAGAAGATCATTTTCAAAGTACCGCTGAAGCTCTCCTACACGGAAGGGTTCTCGCGCATCTTCAGCGCCTATTAAAGCTATGCACGCGCACTCCTGCTATTTTCAAAAAGTAAAAAAAAAAAATGCTCTACGACTGGTGTCTATGTTGGTGTCATTGCGGGCGAATGCAGCTGGCAAGCTTGCAATTGCACGCGTGCCCAGACGAGCGGCACCCGCCTGGTGGCCGGAAAGATAATTTCATGACGTAACGGCAGGCTGTAGGTTTTTCGTGTCTTCTCGCATTTAGGGTTAAAATTCTCTAAAAGTCACCTCTACCTTCGTTCGTTTTACTCTCTGTTTCTCAAGAACCTTTTAGTTTCTTTTTAATAGAACGAGAGCAACTGGGTTCGACAGAATAAAACTAGTTCAATTTATACGGCAGTTTTTGTTTTCCTGACTATTTTTATACCAGGATTATAATACTCGTATCTTAAAGGTATTGTCTGAGCAGCTCGGAAGAAGCCATGGCTCATAGCTTTATTTTTGGAGTAGCTCCGCTGGGCGAACGAGTTCGTACAGCCGACCTGCATCCTTGAGCAAAAAGCCCGCACTTGAAGCCAAGTAGTCGTATTGCCGTTCCGGTTGATTTACATAACAAAGGGCAGACAGGCAAATATTTGCTCGAAGAAATATTCAGTCTAAAACAAAACAGAATAGTGAAAAATCTGTGGAACACGTTATATGACCACAGCTCCTTTTCGAGAGGAAGTGAATTGACTATATAACAGTATTGTTTATGGCGATGTGGAACTCGAGGAAAAGAAACGAGGCTTGCAGCCTTGAGATGTTTGCCGGACGCGGGCCTTGAGTTTCAGGCCTCTGCCCTAGGAGGTGGAAACTCTGCAAAGTGTCGCCCGTAAAGCTATCACATTAGAAACTTGCTAAAGTCAAGGTTGCGCATTCGCAGACGACGCAGTTAGTGACGCTATTTACTTGTGGCGCCATCTCCGATAGGCACAGCGATCAGACAAATGAGGGCGTCTTCTGCCCGCTGCGTCTATCGGGAGATGGCGCAACAAGTAAATAGCGTCGCTAACTTGGTCGTCTGCGAACTCGCCCTACCTTGACCTTAATATATATTATTATTTTACAAGAGAATTGCGTTTTGAAATTTTACACGGTTAAACTGACCCGTTCAGTGCACATTCGTTGAAGGAGTTTTTTACGTGCAGGCGCCGAATTTTCTGGTTCGATTTTACAACGGAGTGTCCGCTTGGGACACCCTATACATCTTTCCAAGAAACGAGTACCCGGACAAAAGCTCATCGGACAAAAGCTCACCGGACAGAAGCTCACCGGACAAAAGCTCACCGGACAAAAGCTCGCCCGTTTTTTCACAGACTCGGACAAAAGCTCACCAGGAGAAAATTTCATGTTGGTCTTGAGACGTGTGCGGACAACTTAGGTGCATGCATGCGACACTAAAATGCAACGATAAATTAAATCTGAGAGGCGCATCGTTTGTTGCTTAGAGCAAAAACAAGTTTATTCGTCGATTGGTTAGAACTTAGAAGCGAATGCAGTCCCCCACTAGCTCCAGCAGTCTTGGTAGATCTGGGTGTACCTGTAATCCCTCGAAAATATTTTTCACACCATTCTGCAGGTGCAGAGTGGTTTTTCGCACCCGCTTCTCTGGGGGTTCAGCTCTGCGGGCTTGTGTCAATGCCGTGGCAACGAACGCCTGATTTTCCTGTGGGCATTCGATCAGCATCCAGACGCTTGGATGGGCGTGGCCGACAAACTTCTGGAACCTGGTATTCCATCCTTCGCAGGTGTATGTCCGGTCTTTATCTTGAAGAGTGGCGTCATATATATTCCACCGTTCCAGGGGAAACTCCGGTCGTCGTCGGCACACAGTCGGGCAAAAGGAAGAGCTCGCTCTGGGTGCCGCCGCAGAAGGAGCAGAAGTATAACGGAAGGGGCGGGGCGGTTGACATACGTGCAATCAAAGTAGTCCAGCAGGTCGCCGATGTCACCAGTAGACTTTTCCCTGATATAGGTTAGTCCTTGGGGCACAAGCTGTGGCGGAAGAAACGCGAGCCTATCCAAAATCCCGCACAGCTTTCTAAATTGGTCATCTGTCCAAAAGGCCACACTCCCGTTCCTTGCAAATATTTTTAAAACTTCGCAACTTAATGGTTTGTATATTACAGTTTTGCTTCAGTTTCCTTTTCACAATACCCTGAGATAATCCTTGATTTCAAATACATTTACGACGCTCAATGACGGAATGAATTTAATTTTCCTAGTCATTCACTTCAAATATTAACCTGAATCCAAGAAAACCCATGCGTTAGTAATGAAGAGACATTTTGCCTAACCTTTATGTGCGCGTTTAGCGTGACATAAACACAATGAAAAAGCGCAGTCGACAAAGGGTGACTTCGCTTCTTCGGTCGCTCTTCGGGTTCAAAAATTTCGGTTCACGAAGTTTCTTGGGCATGGCACAAGGGTGCTCCGGCATACCTTGAGCCAAGCAAGCTTGATCTTATCAGCTCCACTCAGTTTCAGTGACCTAAATTTTGGACCCAAATCGTTGCTTCTTGCCTGTTATGGCTGATCTGTCGACACCTTTGCATGGGGTGGGATGCCAGTTCTCCTAAAAATGGTGCAATGTTCATCGCGTCCGCACTTTATCCCAGCCCGTGTTTCGCCCGTGGTAGCAAAAAGAAAAATGCGGTGAGCTTTTGTCCGGTGAGCTTTCGTCCGGTGAGCTTTTCTCCGGTTACCCCAAGAAACACTCGACCCCAGCGGCAACAAACCGTTCTCGAGCCCAGTCACTGGGTTTGAGGCTAGACTCTCACCGGCGTCCCTGCTAACCTCTAACCGAGTGGACTGTGATTTCGATAGGCGCAGCCTGCGTAGGCACAGTTTCGAACACTGCTGGCGGCTAAATTCTCGTCTTTTCCCACTGTATTTTGTGTTTCATGGTGTGTGTGTGTTTTTTTTCCCGAGGACATTAAGAAGGCATTGTACCAAATTTCAAAAAAGCCATAAAATAACTCTAAACTATTTTTGTTGAGTACGCGCGCGACAGAACGAATGCGACTTAAATGTTAGTTGTCGTTTTTTTTTACGATAAGTTTTGATGGCGCCGCCTGATTAGTCGCGTGACAAACGATAAGGCGCTTCGCTGTCGAAAATAATTTACAACAGAAGATAGCCAAAAGGCATGCATTTTTCACGCTCACATAGAACGTGTTTACCGATGGACAGGACACAGACATACAATTTAGCAAGTGTTAACATTCGAACAATATATTGTACGTACCACTCGATGCAGCTTTATCTGAAATGACATTATTTGAGAAAAATCTCAAATAACACAGCCACAGTCGACGACAGTCATATCTTGACGATCGGACGGAAGCCAAGATGACTTCGATTTCTTGCACGTTTTGGGGAGAGCTTCCTTTTTCACACCAGCACCAAGGCAAAGGAACGGGCGCGACTGACTCCAACCAGAACAACTATTTTTGGCTGAGTGAGAAGGACTCTACGCGGATTATCTCAGGGAAGGGGGAGAACAGTTGTCATTGTTCCCAAAATCGCGTCGAGGGCCATTCGACGTCCTTCTCCTCCTTCTTTTCCCGTCAATGTCTAGCAGAAACGCTTGAATGGCAGGCACTTACCAGCCCTATTTCTCACAGTGGAAGATAACGCAGAGAAAGTAGACAGCATGCATCAGAAAAATTTTTGGAAGATTTCAAGAGGGTCCATAAAACGTCAAATAGAAAACCGCAAAACATAGGTAGGGAATTGCGCTGAGCGGGTTTTCACAGTCCAAGAGGGTGGCAGAAAATTTCGAGCTGATAGAGGGCGCCACAGCCGCACCAGCCGCATCACCATCAGAAACATGGCGGCGGCCTAGGTGGAAAGCAGAAACATAATAAATGCACGCCCCGCGTTTCTTAACACAGTGTTTACAAACAAGCCCGCTTTGCCCACAGCAGGTTTGGGCACTGCGCGTGGCGGGACGTCATGGAGTTGATTTGATCTATAGACCTTCCCAGCGCTCATCACTCAGACGAAAAACGCTGAGTCACTGGACTGACTGTGGATGCATGCGCGGCGTCTCGTATTTCGTGGAGAAGAGCTACTGCGCACACTCAGGACGCCGTCCACAGCCCGGTGGACAAAGATGGCGCCGCGCAGAAGGCGATTCCTGGAAAGGTCAATAAGGGCCTTTTCCCAAAAAGAAAGAAAGATAGAAAGAGAAAGAGGGATGTTGGGGAGTTTAACGGAGACAAAGAATGAACAGGCTAAGAAAGGAAGAAAGACGCCTCGGAAGAAAGAAAAAAAAAACTGAAAGAAATTGAAAAAAATAATTACCGACAAGAGTAGCACAAAATAATTGAAAGCTAAAAAAAGAAAAAAACAGATGGAGGACGAAACCCAATAGTCACGGAATTAAGAAGAAGAAAAAAAATCTTATCTCTCTCCAGCATCCGTAGACTCGATTAAAATGGCGTTGTAACTCGCCAAAATAACTGCAAAAAAAAAAAAAAAGCAACGGATGGGGACGCACATTTCGCCTCGGAAGGTAATCGAATATCATGGAGGCCCAATGTTTTCGTTTTGTTTTTTACATGCGCGTATATATAAGGTCGTAAAACCAATTCCGCACTTCAAATGAAACAACAAAAAACAAGGCGTGGCTGTTATTAAAATCGCTCTCCCCGACTTGTTGTCTTCTCGACTCGCGCTCGAAAAGAGCACCATTCTTCACGCCAATCCTCAGTTTATCGGCAAGCCGACAGTGTAATGGAAGCAATGCACTCGCCGTACCAAGTTCAACCAACTGCTTCGCCCCTATTTTCATTGCGTGGCCCCAGTCTGTGCGCGTGGCTATGCGGTGGGGAGCGTGATCACGTGGCGAAAGAGAAACGTACGGTTGGCCAAGCGAGCACGTAGCTTACACCGCTCTGAACAGCTTAGCGGCGAACATAATGCACCCTTCTCCTTTTAAACGAGCAGCTACTTTCTCGCAGCCGTCGAATTGGCACCAAATGCGAGTCCCTCTAAATCGACGCATTTTTGTTGTTGCTCCTTTGATTTCGCGGATATTAATGGTGCGAGTCGTCGAGTAGAAGTTGCATAAGAAAGCGCTTATTTAAATTCTGAAAACGAAATCTGGCATTCTCCGTATCAACTTCAAAGCAATGTATGCGTAATAAAAAAATAAAAAGGCGGTCCGCTACATTAGAAAAAAATATATCAATAAACAAATTTTAACTTTTTTTTTGCAAATGGCCGATTTTAGTATAATACTCCGGAACATTGTTTTCAAGATCTCCGGAAAACCGTGTTTCATCATAAAAAAATAATAATAATAAATGCAAGTTATCTGGAATTCCTCATAGTAATCCAAGCTTTCGGCAGCAAGTGTAAAACCACTTAAAAGAACATACATGAATTAAATAGGTCAATAGGGCTTCGCAAAGGGAGAAAAAGGCTAGTGTGAAATCCCGAGAGATGCCCCACCCTCAAAAGATAGCCCACCCCTAGTAATAGTAGTAATAAAAAAAGTACATGACGTAAATAGGTCAAAAGGGCTTCGCAAGGGGAGAAAAAAGGACTACCATATAAACTTCGTTCACACATACACCAACGCAGCGTCTACAAACAAGCACTCGTTCACCCACACGGGGTGCGGGCAGTGACCACCAATGCTCAGAAACCAGATTCGCCTGAGGCAAAGCATCTGCACATGCGCAGTGCCGACAGCAGCGCCACCTCAGTGCCGTGGCGTCAGTGGGTTGAGTTGGGGTATAGCAAAGCGACAGCTTAAGAAACACGCAGGGCGCGGGGCTTTCTATGTTCACGCCATTCTTACTTCGAAAAATTGTTTTTTGTTGTTGTTGTTCTTATCAAATATTGATGGTCCCGTCTCATTGGCCGGGGAGCGATGATGAGATGCTTAAGACTCACAGCACCCTGCATTTCCTAAAAAGACACTGACAGGGTATTTAGGAGCTCGCCGAGGTTTTTAATTGAACATTACCTCTAAGAGCCCAGCTACCCGGAAACACAATTTGTGGCTCGAAATTCGTTTTTGCCCGAAAAGAGCCGGTCGAGAATTTGCCCGTTTCAGTTCGCGCTCACTCTCTTTTTATGGTCTCGCGGCGAAGTAATATGTGCACAAAATATGTGGAAAGTCGTGGGTCATCTAAGGCACACGTTCAATATTAAAAGAAAAAAATATGAACCTTATTTTTGTGGGTTTCCAAGAAACTGGAAATACGTTGATTGAGAAAACAAATGTTGCACGGATTACAGGAAGTACGTGTATACATGTCATAGCGACGTACCGCGGGCTGGAGGGACTTGATGCCGGCGGACGACGTGCCAACGTTGGGACGGACGTGTGACTGCTCTATACTTCGGAACTGTCGGTTCGTGTTACCGGCCAATCGATCTTCAAGCGCAGAATATCGATCGGAAGCGATATGAGTGCGAAACAATCGCACGACAAACGGTGCACGCCACTTCTTCGTCGTCTGCTTCACACGCCGGAGAAACGAAAAAAAAAAAACACGGTCGGGTGTCGTTACGTGATTTTCAGCATCTCTCTCCTCCCCGGTACACATCGGTCACATGTCGCGGCCATGAGCTTCAGTGCTCATGTTTCGGTTTTAATTTCAGACAATTGAGCTTTTTTTTGTTTTTTTTTTGCAGCGAAGCTGTTAAGGACTAGTTTCCCCAGGATCGTGTCCCCCGCAAAGAAATGAAGACACCGAACTCTGGACACCTATCGCCACCTATGAGCAACGGCGGCAAGCCATGTATCTGGTTGCCGCCGTCGCTCATAGGTGGCGGCAGCCTTTTCACTCTGGCTTGCCGACTTGCGGCCGACCATTACTTTCCATTGTACAGCTCCGGTGGTCTTCCTTCTTCACCAAAATGAAAAAGGCTGAAAGTTTTTTGTTTTCTTTTTGCTTTAGTAAAATATATGTGACCTGTGGCAAAATATTGATTGTGTAGCCTCCTAATACCATACTAAATCGCTAGGAGAAAGATTCTTTTGATTTTTGGTGGGTGTCAGTGTTTCTTTAGAATGTCGGTGGTTACTTCGTAATTCATTCTTGTTCTGTTTATAAAACGGGCCGTACGACCATTGCATTTATTTGTTTAGGGGCTCTATTCACCGGTGTTTGTATGTCGACAAGCTTACTTTCACTTGCTATAAGCAAGCTCCTGTGCGCTTCCGGATTGTTTTTGTTTGTTATTTATTGATATTTTATTGATTTGTTTTGTTTTCTGACCTTACAAGCGTATTACAATTATTAGAAATGATGGAAAACCTACAGGTGAGCCGGCGAACTTCAACAACATGAGAAACGCGACACCGAGTAACAAAACGTTTTGCAGCTGTATTTAGGTCTATTGATCAAACCGTTGCGTGCAGAATTGCGCTGTATGAGAAACGTAGCGGTTCCATGCATCCCGCCTATAGCGTCGACGCGTACCTTATTTTGTACACTTCCTTTTTTTCCCTCTTAATTGTTGCTGTTTTCGCACCATTCGCAGATGGCGAAGTCTTCTCGAAGTGTCTCGGAGTTCTCTTTCCTTCCTCTTCGGTCTTCAAATTTGTTGTTGTATTTGTTGTTGTTGGTGTTTCTTTCACACTTAAGTTCTGTGGCCGGCGGCAGAGTTCGCGGCACAGGTGTTTGGCAGCCGGCCAACTATCTTCGACCGTGGAAGCCGTGGCATGCGTTTAAATGTAAATTCAAATTGGACGTCTAGTGTTTATACAGCGTAAGGTCGGTCTGCCAGGATGGGGCGACACTGGTTTACAATATAGATGAGGAATTTTGCCAGTGCAGTACGACTGCTAACCTAGAGGTCTTTAACGTGCTCACGCAGTAGTGATACACGACCGCACGCCGGTACGATGCTCATCCAGATCGAAACGGGCAGGGGTGGGGCTCGAACTTTTTCATTCAATGCTTTTCAATGCTAGAACCAAACTTAGCTCCAGTAAGGATTCAATTTTGCATTGAAAAGGGGACAGCACACACACACATCACCCACACACACCCACCCACCCACACACACACACACACACACACACACGCGCACACACACACACGCGTGTATATACTATATACCGGGTGTTTCTATTTATCCTTTCAGATTTGTTTAAAAAGGCCGTGAAAGCTACACTTATGCGGTTTGTGCAGGTGAGTTATATGGCCAGGGGGACATAGTATAGGGAGATAGTCGCAACTATCAGTCGGCTAATTAAGTAAAATTTGTTAATTAACTTTTTATTTAGTGCAAATAGACATATAGTTCCAATTAGAAACTTGCTGAGCATCATCGAAAACCACTAAATCAACTCTTTTTAGAAGGATATAACGCCGGGGCAGCATTTGTACGGCGTTCTGTAAAAACGTTCCAGTAGGACGCGTTTCTAGATTTCGGTTTCTAATCGGAGCGCATCATTGCGCCCGCGGTCCTGCTCCCCGGTGGTCGCGGCGCAAAACCACCTCCTCCTCTCCCTCGTAGAATGGAGGGAAATAGGGCGCACGTGTGTTGCGCGTCTCAGCCACCGGGGAGCAGGACCGCGGGCGCAAAGATGCGCTCCGATAAGAAACCGAAATCTAGAAACGTGTCCAAATGGAGCGTTTTTACTGAACGCCGTAAAATGCTGCCCCGGCGTTATATCCTTCTAAAAAGAGTTGATTTAGTGGTTTTCGATGATGCTCAGCATGTTTCTAATTGGAACTATATGTCTATTTGAACTAATTAAAAAGTTAATTAATAAATTTTACTTATATTAGCCGACTGATAGTTGCGACTATCTCTATATTCTATGTCCCCCTGGTCGTATAACTCACCTGCACAAACCGCATAAATGTAGCTTTCGCGGCATTTTTTAAACAAATCAGAAAGAATAAAAACAAACACCCTGTATATACACGAGAATATGCGTACTTCGAACCTTTTGGTGAAGTTTTATCGCATACTGGTCGAATATGTGATCAAACTCCACTAAGAGCTAAAAGTATGTTTATTCTCTTACCACCTTTCGTCGTCCTACGAAACAGTCTTTTCCTTACACACACACACACGCACACACACACACATAAACACACACACATTTATATATGTAGATATATAAATATATAAAGGCATGCGTTTGGTGACAGCCCGTGGTATTAGATTTACTGAGGAGAAGCCGAATCTTCTGCGGTCAAACCCTGATCCTGTGCCCGATCTCCGCCCCTGCTCGTTACGATCTAGACGCGTATCGTACCGGCGTGCGGTCTCGTAATGGAGTGTTTTAAGGTACCGTTTTTGCGCACCCGATACATGGGCCCTCCTGTACGAACTGCGCATGTGCGAATCTTCAGTGGTATAGCGCATGCGCAGTTCGTACCAGAGGGCCCATCGTGCCGTGTCGGATGGGCAAAAACGGTTCGCTAAAACTCCCTAATAACTATGGCATGGCACTCCCTAATTACATAAGGTTAGCGATCACATGCTGCACTTAATACACTACCTTTATCCAGGGAAAGGCAGCAGCCACCATCTTAAGACTGACTAACTTCCTGGGGCCGGATAGACTTCGCGACTATAAAGCCTGGCCTGTATTTTACGGAGTGCGCCGATTGAACTATCGCGATGATGACGCGGCACTTTTGTTGCCAAAATCGTATCGGCGCGCTCTGCGAACTTTCGGCACCAACTTTGCGTTTCGGGAGTGGAGCCATTGCTGTCTAAAACTTCGCGTATCAGATCTTAATCTTTAAGTCCGCGTAATATCTGGAAGCGCACATGACTAGCATTTAATCATTACTACGCAACAAAAGCGGAAGGATGATCATACGGCGTGATGCGTAAATACAGCGGTGCCTTTTTTTGTTTATTTTCGTTTACGCTCACGCCGTCGCTAAATAGTTCCGCAAAATATAGCGGGAAATTAAATTGGTGCACTGGTAACATGATGTCAATATTTCCGCTAAACTTAGCGGGGAACCTATATTTGTCTCTAGGTCCCGTGACGTCAGGTCACGTGACGACAATTTTTTCGCCAAATTTAGCGGAAAAACTGGATCGTTGCATGGGTCACGGGAGGTCAATTGTTTTTCTACATTTAGCAGGGGAAACTGAATTCGTTTACGCTCTCGCCATCACGAAATCGGGGGACGAGCTCGTAACAATCACCGCTGTAAAAAGGCGCCTAACGGGAGTTTGGTGGAGGTTTTAAAATAGACGATCGGAATATTGCAAAACTTTAAAAATTCCTGCCAAGTTTTTGCTCTGGTATGACTAGGTCTTTCGCATCCTGGAATATGTTCCCATCATATGCGGGAGTTGTGTCTTCATATACTTTCAAAAGAACAACGCACTTTCGAGGACACTTCTCAAAAGCTCGCAGAAACGAGAATTGATAACGCCGTTTTCCTGCCATGAAAGGGATGTACGGTAAGTGAAATCCGCCGTTCTTGTTTATTTTCCACGTCGCAGTAGGCCATATCTAAAACTCCTCTCAGCTACATCATCATGCCACATAAGACCGAGATATAGGATTTTTTTTTCATTTTCTATTTGTGGACGAGGCGCATCTGCATTCGACTCAGTTTTCGTGATATTAAGAGATTGTATTTGTACAATCAATGGGTTGCTGTTTCATTTCGGCCCAATGTAGAAAAGAAAAGACTGCCGCGATATTGGGAAACATTAATGGCCAGCAACGAGGTAACAAGGCTCATCACCGAAGCAACTAAATAGGCCATTCGCGTAAGTGAACGGTCTTTATCGAAGACGATGTGGCAAGTGTTGTGACTGGACCGGAAGTACTTGAACATATTTTAGTTCTACAACTTAATTTTTTTATCTGTTTTATTTTCTCTTTCGGTCTGCACACTATCAAATCATAAACAGTTCTGAACGCTATGAAGTCAAGGTTAGCATAGACAAGTTTGTGTAGCTGCGACCAGAGCTGTGGATACAGTTCACGAATTTGACAATCGGACATGAAAAAGAGTTGAAGACGTTGGCGACTGCGGAGAGTCGTTCTCGAAAATAAGCAAGTCTGAACGGGATCTGTAAACTGAAAATACAATACTTCACTGTAATTCCTCCGATATGATCTAGAATATCGGGACCTGCTATAGTTATATTGTATTTTCAAATATTTAATTATCCACAGTTTGTTTTTGTTTATGTATGCTAAGCTTAAGATGTCATGACATCCTTATATGCTGGCAAGATTTCTTGTCCAGTTTTAGTTCTCGTATGACCAGGTCGTAGGATTTGGTGCTTCCAGGAATTAGTACATAACACATTGGGACAATGTTTCGCTTAAATGTGAGAAAAAAGAAACCAGTCTTTTGGGTCCGACGAAGTGGAGCGCACTGGGAAATATACTACGCATCGCAGAAAGCTAAAATGTTTTGAGCATTTTACGCTAGCGGTTAGGATGTAACGCGGAAATGTGAAAACATGACGTTACCCGGATCAAAAGATCACAGAGAAAGACGAAAGACTTATAAAAGCCGATGTTCACTTAATTCGTATATTGTCGAAACAATAGAACACATTGGAGAGGAATGTGGTAGTTATATTCATTTATAAAATGAAAAACCTTTGTCTGCAAGAAATACAGTTTTTCTGTTTTAGGTGAGCGCCTTGGTGTAGTGTAGGAAAGAATTAAACATACTCCAAAACACGCACAGCACAACGATGTGCTGTCCGTGTTTTGTCCGTCTATGTTTAGTTCTTTCTTAAAGGAGCTGTGCAACAGTTTCAGTGCTTTGCTTAACTAATGTGGAAGTTGATGTCTCGATCTTTCTGAAGTAAAGAACAAAAAACCGCTTTTGTCTGCATGTCCTAGTTTTTATTTTAAAAATGGACAAGGATTGAGGTTTTTGGCGCCTCTCAACTCCTTCACTAACTTCCGAGTCACGTGCGCTGTGACGTCAATGGGGAAGGCGCGCGGTTCCGGTGAAGCTCTCTCTTTAGAACCATCACTGAGCAGCGAGAACTCCTCCGCTCGCGACCGCACGACCACGTGCTGGCGGGCGCGGCGCGAACAATATGGTGAAAGGAGGAAAGTCTCATCCGGGTCCGGCCATACCCGTCCGGCCCTTTCCCCCTCCCCTCCGGCTTCTGGCGGCTGTTCCGCTGCTGATGGTTTTGTGGACCTAGGATAGATGGCGCCACTGAAACTCCGTATAATAAAAGTTTTGTCGATGATACCAGGTTTTTGACGCATTTATATTTATGTTGGAACGACAAGATTTATATAAAAGTTACCTTTTATCGAGCAGGTATTCGCACAACTTGCTATCTTTCTACAAGATTCCCCATTGACGTCATGCCGCATGTTTCTCAAGGCCGCCGCTCGCGGCTGCATGTCGAGGAATATTCAAATTTTTGCCTCGCGATTACGCGGCGGAATCGCAACATTTCGAGGGAAGGAGGTGTGTTTTCTGTCCTTTGTGACAAGGTGAACAATGTCAAAAGCAGAAAACGCCAATTCTTTCAACATTAAAATCGTTGCACACCTCCTTTAAGATTATAAAAAAACGATATTGCTTGTTTTGTTTTTTCTCGCTGACAAGTTTTTTTGTTGAAAAATATACTGCAGGGGCCCACAATGCCATTCTTGCTTTGACGATATTAGGCTTACGTGGATTTCGGCTCCTAAGAAAATTTCATCTTTCTCTCTTAATTTTTTATTTTTTTTTATTCAGGCAACGTAATGCCTTCTAACTTTCGCATTCTATCACTATCGCTCACGTTACGTTTTCACGAGCGGCTCAGCTTTCTGCGAAACCAGGTTCATTTACGCGGGCTGAAACACACGATTCGCTCTTCTCACGAACAGCCGGTACTTCAAATGTAGCACGCTAAAAAAACAAGTTCAGCTAAAAATAGAAATAACAAATTGCGCGATATTCAGGACGCGTTCAACTTATCCTGAACGCGATATTCGAGTACCTCCAAGTCCCAGCGATGGAAAATCACAAAACTGAAATCGCTCTTTACATAGTGAAACTGAACTCGCTTTTTACATAGTGTTCGGAACAACGAAAATTATGCACGAAAAAAAGAAAAGCATACGCAAAACCATGAGCAAAAATATTGTATATATAGCCACTTTAACCCCTCTCTTTGACTTTAAACTTAAGCTAACATAAATACAAAGTAAATTGACGCGTTACCAGACATTTTATTTTAATCCTGTTTCCAGCCTCACTTCAGACTAAGCGATTAAAGCGTGCTTTTTTCAAGCATGCATATGCAACTCAAACGCGATGGCATTTGTTCGAAAGTAAGGACATGTTCGAGACACGTGTTAGCTGGATATTTTTTTCTCTTAATTTCATCATAGTTAGTTTTAATTCCTTGGTTCCTTGGCGCAAAAACGCAATATAAAAAGGAAATAATAAAATTGTGCTTAAAATTAACACAAATTGCTTCGCACTCATTTTAAACATTTTAATCAGAGTCTCCTTGATATTGCGTGTCCCACCACTGAATCCCATGGCGCTTTTTTTTTTCAACATTCCTTTATTTCGTAGTTTTCGTTAAATTCATTTGTATCGAGTAGTTTGATTTCACGTATTTCTATAATCTTCTTTTTATGTCGTTTCTCTTCTCCTATTAACCCGAGCACAAGCAATACGATGATTGTTTCGCCGCTCTTATGTACAAGATTGGTTTCTAGTTCTTTTTCGTAGTTTATTTATTGTATGTAACGGCATTTTGATGAGTTATTTTTGGGTTTTACATTCAACTAGGACGGTGTTCTTTTACAAACCGAGACCCCATTCAAAGCACAACATTTCTAAAGTAGAATTTGCTATAATTTTATAATTTTTACCTTCGATCAAAAACAAATTGTGCGTTTCATGCTTTGTGTTTTACGTCGAAATGATTAGTTGTTTAAACAAAGCACGGCTTTATTTAAGTTTGAAGAAGCTTGTCGGGAAGGTAATTTAGATTTTGTCGGAAATGTCCTGTGGGACAAAGAAACTGTGTCTTTAAGAAAATACAGTTAAGCAGTTTGAGGGAAAAAATTTGAAAGACCACACTCTGAAGTGCGTTTAATTCTCAATCCAAATTGCTCTCAAATTTCGCTTTTTTAACGATCAATAGGCTTCTTTTTTAAATCAAAATTGCACAGCATTTAGTAGGTCCAGTTCCAATCATTAGAACAAATGATCAATTTGGCTTGAGGATTGTTTTAATAAATTATCATTGGGGCTTTAGTAGAAAGTCCTTCGTCTCAAAAGTTTTCACAATATTTATCACAAAGAAACCGGCATCGACTAAAATAAATATTTGAGGGCCCTTTTTACATATTCAGTGGAAACGACTATTTTTACAAAGTTATGGAAATTCATTTTAAAATTGATGAAATGCGACATTTCATCATTTCTTTTGCGGAAACTGCGCGTGACTGAGATTCGCTTCCGACATGCACAGTCACCATCAGATCCAATGGCGCCTTTCTTTTTTTTTTTCATGTTTAGGTTGTATCGCGAAACCAAGGTATAGCGCTAGTACTTTAGAGATATTTTCGACTACCTCCATCTTTGTATCCAGAGGCATTTTAAAAATGTATTTGTACCTCATTAGTGAACCATAATTTACGATGTATCGATTATGGCTTGGGTATCTCGTTACATATGATGTAGAAAATCAACTACCGGATCATCGTGATAATATCAAAAACGCCTTTTTCTTGAACACGCCGTATAATCCCCTCTACGAAGGGCCGGGGGGGGGGGGGGGGGGGGAGCCTAAATTCGAATGAACAATTGGGAGCGTTTCTTCTCCTTTTATGTTGCAACAGGTTCCGCACAGTCGCACCACCCTAGTGTAGACAGGTTCAACTCCGTTGTTCAACCTCCCCGCACTTGGTGACTCAGAGGCACTTGGACGACAGTCTGAGACCCTCACAGCAGAGCAGGGTTTGTTTTGGGCAGGCTGTTTCAGTAAAGCATGGCAGGCGATTCCTCGGCCTCTATTAAGTACGTGGGTCACTGGGGGCGGTGATACGTTTTTAGCGACTTTCGGGGTGGTATCTCTGAAATGAAGCGTCTGTGGTTAGGGGAGGTGCATAAACTAAAACTCTACCCTTTTCCCTTCCACCACTTGGGTAAAATAATTATTCCCTGTGTATATGTAGATGTATTCCGGAATAATTTTTTTTTACATTTTTGCTGAAGTATTTTAAGGATATCCCGGCCGCCACCTAAAAGACAAATGTATATTTATCAGTGTCTGCATTTTCACCTTGAAATTCCGGAACACCTTTTAAAGTATCTCTGCCCAGCCCTGTCTTTTTTTACGCACTAGATACATAATCAATTCTGTGCTTGTGGGTTTATATTTTCCTTTTTTTCACTCCCTCTATTGTCGTGTCATATCGCGAGGTAGGTACTTGAATAAAGACACAAGATAAAATAAAGAGTCCGCTAGTGTTTGGGTACGAACTTCGAGATGTATTGGGTACGAGACCTGTGTTTACCGTTCGATGTGAACTCTACTCAGCTCATATCAACGTTACTAGAACCACTCAGTTGGGAAACTGCCATAGAGCCTGCTTTTAAAAAAGTGGCTCCGATCCGTCCACGACAACCGAGCTAATGGCGATCGCAACGCCGCCATTTCTCCCGCAGCGTCCACTCCGGGAACTGCACGGCTGCACGTCGAGTCGGACAAGGGCCGGTGGCGCCATCTCGCAGGGCCTTCTCTCAGTAGCTATGTAAAGCAACTTTCATGTTTCAACTTGTCGCTAAAAGGTGGCGGTGTTATCGTATTTAGCTCGGTCTTGGTGGACGCCAGCGGCCCAGGTTTCAAGGGTGAGTTTCTCAACTGAGAGCTTTAGTAACGTTGGCTCATATCGAGAACGAGTGACGCTTCAGCGTTCAGTGGGCGCTCAGATTCAATCCCACGCTTCGTGCCCGATGGATGGATGGATGGATGAATGCTAACGGCAGTACCCTTTATAACGGACGGTAGCTTGCGCCACCTAGCCTGGAAATTATGAACCTCAAGTATGATTTCAAGAAATGGCGACCGCCATTGTTGCGTGATGGAATTTTGAAAAAGGTCTATTGACTTCACTCAAACAGCTAATATATGTTTTACCTGGCTGGAAAAACGCGTATTATTTTAAAGAGGTAGACTGTTTTGTATTAATTATCTTTTGTTTCTTTTAGCAATGTACAAATTCCGGTTCGAATCAAAGAAGCTCAATGTCAGTCATAGCTTTAGCGTAAATCTGAAAACAGGTTATCGTGGCTAGCTTTCCCTTTCACTGTGAAGGTCATGAATGGCGCTGTGCTATTCAAGTCGAACACGCGTTCGCATACCCCTAGATTATTTTCTTTCTTTTACGAAAGCGTCCTATTGGCCCTTTTTTGTTTGGCAGCAAAATCAGTGGCGCCATCTATTGAGTAGCCCCGGCATACTTCCGGCTCACGTATATTTTTTCATTTTTTACTCATCAATATTTTATCACAAGAGTTAATTAAATGGGCCATGAAACGATTTTTAAACTCTCGCTAAATACTTCTTAGAATCGCTTTCTAACGTTAATAATTGAACAACCTTGTCGTAGTTTTCCTTTCTAAGCAATAATAGTCGGCAAATAAATTCGAGAAATATGAGCATCATTCATCCCCTCAACTTGGAGCCAGAACAAACTGCCACGGGGCCTGGTGCCTATCTTATGCCGCCAACGTTATTCATAGCTACGCGCTGGGGTCGGCAAAGTAGAAAACGAGTTCTGAGCTCCAGGCATTGTTAGAGGCCGGCTATTCTCATCACCGCAGTGGTTGGACAAGAGCCACTACCTGAGTGTGTGCCGAGGTATTGATTGTTACGAGCCGAAGTCGAGTGCTCACGCAGTTCTCGTGCCCAATCCAAGAGCCGCCCTCGACTGCTAGTCAGGCTTGTGGTGTCGATCTCACAATTACGTCATCAAGCTTTCCGAAGGAAAGACTGAAAGAAATAGTCCCCTTTTATTCTCGAAATTTCACCGCAACCAAGTATTTGGTCACGAGTCGCCCCCGTACTGTGCGACATTTTTTTGGTGCGATTTGGCCGGGAAGTGCTCAGCAGTCTAAAAGAAAAGGGGGATGTTAAGATACTAAGATACGTGGATGACTTCCTGGTGCTGGTACCGCAGCCCACTGTGTTGGATGACAACCTCATTCAAAGAGTGCTGGGAATTTTCTGTTTGAATTCGCGTGGACTAACGTTTACTCGCGAAACAATGGCGTCAGGAAAGCTACAATTCCTAGATTTAAGTTCAGATTTTCAAGAAGAGCGCGTGTGCTGGGAGTACAGACCACGCTCAAAGAAAACGGTCTTGCCCTTTAATTCAGCACACTCTAAGCTGGTTAAAAGAGGGATCGCTTCCTCCTTTTGAAGGCATCTTTTGCCAAGTCGTGCCAGCCCACCGTGAAAAGTTGTTTTTGCAACCAGGTGGAACGCCTAAACATTGTCAGGTTACCCTGATCGTTTCCTTCAAGAGGTGGCTGAAACACTTGTTTCCAAGATGAAAAAGAAAGAAGAGGGAGCACAGGAGCCCAGGAGGACAATGAGACCCGCTGTTATACCCTATATCCACAAGATCTCACACAACCTAAAAAAGTGGCGGCACACTTTGATTGCCGGTTGTGTTTTCGGCCCCGGAAAAGCTGTCCAGCCTGTGCCAAAGAATTAACAAGAAACAAGACGGAGTTGACGTTTGCAAAGAGAAGCACTCCAGGAAATTCGTGGAATGCGCATCTTCGGTCGTATACGAAATTCCAATGACATGCGGGAAAGGGTACGTGGGCCAAATGGGCATATGCGTTAATAGAGAGTTTTAGTAGATCGTTCCGATGCCTATACCATACCCCCGATAACGATACTATATGCAAGTGCCAAGGCGGAGGCAGAGTATCGGGTATCGTTATCGGAGTCATCGGAACGATCTACTAAAACTCTCTAATGAAAGGGCAAGAGAGCACGCGCTATCAGTAAAGAATTCTCCCTCAAGCAATTTAGCTATTCATTGGGACAGATGCCCTTGCGCCCCGGAACTGAAAAAAAAAATTCTGGGAAAGCTGAGAACCTAAATTCTTGAAAGAGATGTTCGAGTCATTTAACATTAGAATACAGGGGGAGGACATATGCATAAGTGCCCCGTCAGTGCATCTAACAGACAAGGAATTTGAATTCTTACTTGAGAAGCCCGACTGGGCGTATAAATAGTGTGTTGTTTCAATAAATATTCAGTTGAAAGTAGCGCTTCGTGTTGTCTTACCTACTCTGTCCCTGTCTTGCGGCGCATTTTCTCAAAATAAGTCATGTACCAACTGGCCCATCTGTCACTATTGACGCTACCAGATCCTCGCGCTCCAAATCTGCGGCCGGGCACTCTATGGCTCCGTCGTCGAACGGCCAGGCTTTGTGACTATAGAGGAGGCTATGTGCCTAAGTTAGTAATGAAGAAGAAAAGTTCCAGGCAGCGGCAATAGGGTAAGCTCGATGGCAAGCGGTTGCGGTCGTGACCTGATCAGCTGTATCTTTTGGGGCCCGGGGGGGGGGGGGGGGGTCGGGGTTGAGTTTTGTTTTGGTTGCGTTCTACTCAACCTTGACTTCTGCCGGGTGCTGTGCCCGTGTCCAGATTTTCCATCGTACCGCGGGTCATCCCACCGAAAATAGATGCTCAGAGCAACTTAAATTTTCAGGAAGCCTTGATGTCTTTATGTGCCTGCGTTGTCTTACTATATTTAATAAGGTTGCGCGCTGGGCTAGTTGGTAGTTGTTAAACATGATGAGATAAAACAGCGCAAAAAGGTACAAAAGCAAGGGACAAACCGGACAGGACAGAGCGCTCCGTCGGGTTTGTCTCTTTCTGCTATAGCTTTTTGCGCTGTTTTATCTTACTATGTTTAAATCCTCTATATTTTGTTGTCTTATGCCTCGACATTTGATCGAACATCTGCTAGTTGGCAAGGACATAAGAAGTACGTTCACCTGAACAACCTCAAGGTTTTTCGATGAACCGTTCAACCAGTTCAACGCTTGTTACATAAGTTGTGACAAATCACGAGTTATACGTGGTAGTACCGTCAACATAGCACTGAGGATCAAGAATTACATTTACGGCGTAAGAGAAACCTGCAACGTTTTGAGTAAAATATGTAGCACATTTCGCGATTTTTTAGATGAGTCCATAAAAAGCCCGATTCGAAACTCCGTCTATGGAATCCAGACTTCGATCTTAAAATTGAAACTTCCGAACTTTTCGAACCTGTATCTTGAAGAAATACTAAATCTTCGCATTTTTCGAACTTGAATCTTATAGAAATTTCAAATGTTCGTACTTTTCGAACATTTGTCAAAAAATCAAAAGTCTCCGAACTCGACCTTTCAGAAAACTTGCCATTTTCGAATTTTTCGAATCGGACCTTAACGGGGTTCTAATGTTGCAAACTTTTCGAATTGGAACATCGGCGAGGTTCCGAAATTTTCGAAACCTTCGAACTCGAACTCGAAGGTTCGCGCATCTAATAATAATTACACAATACGTTCGACCATAACCTAGGCATGCGTATTGGTCGACATGCACGTCGTGTTACTAAGACAGCAAGTTAATATAAAACGCTTTTCGCCTCAATTCCAGAACCTTCGGCACGCTGGCTTTACCACACCGTCACAGTGGGTTTCCCGCCAACTTTAAGAAACGAATCATTTGCATCTCAATATTGAACCTTTGCCAACGATCGCTATAGGAGTATTATCGGATAGGAACGCTAAAAACCTACAGGGTCAGGTCGATAAAACGAAATCTTGTTTTTTGGCACGCATAAACAAACTTTACGCAGCGCCGTGAGAATGTGGCGCTAGCGGTGGTGACAAAATACGAAAGTTTGACCACATGACGTTACCTGGATCAAAAGATACAAAAAAACCCAAAAACTAGATGTCTTTATGAGCCGACGACCATTCATTAAACCGATATTTGAAATTGCGGACACCTGTGGCATTTATTTCAGTGAAAAGAGAAAACGAAAAAAAAAGAAGAAACGTATCAGCAAAAAAGAAATCTATATAGCACTACTTTATAACTGCATTTTTTTTAATTATACAAATCCTACAGCCGTTTACAATTTCTAATTTCGATTTAATGAACGTCCGGCTTAGGTGGACGCTCGGATCATAGAGACATTTTGTTTTTGTTTTGTATTTTTTGAGTCAGGTAACTTCATGTGCCTCAAACTTTCACGTTTTATCGCCACCTCTAACGGTTCATTATCTGGGGGTTTCAGCTTTCCGCGATATGTATACACAGTTTCTCTATGCGAGTCGAAACACCGCGCGAGTTTCGTTTTCTCGATCATAACCCGGTAACACCGAAGCGAGAAGCGTGAATTTAATGAGTGTCGCCCGGCGTTTCTGAAACTGTCACTTACAACATAAGGAACGTAGGAGCGTGTGAGGACTCACGAGCACACTTCATTAATTCAACATCGGACGAAAAACGGGGACAGAAAAAGTGTGACAGAAAAAAATTGCGTTGTCGGATGGAAGATGAAATGCAATCATGCCAACTCCGGAGTAGAGAATTCTACCTCATCCTTAGTTAACACGATTGAATTGAAGGCGGCAAAATATTAATATTAATTGAATTCATGCTGGAGGATTCTATAATCTATCTGACAAACTTGCTATTGTGCCCTCCCAAAATCATCGTTTGCTCGAAACTTTCGAACAAGGCCAGTCTTTGTCCAAAACCCAACACGTTCCTCAGTTTAAAATTACCTCTTCCTTTGTTTTTACATAAGATATGCAGGGTGGGACTTATGGTTTACTCTTCTTACTACGCATGTCGTTCTTCGACACTGAATTTCTTAATCAATCTCTAAAGTCATATTTATAAATGAAGAGCCCATTTCGGCAGCATCGTCCGTCCATTGAGGCGTGTGGACGTCCTTTGCAGATAACGCCAACAAATTTGCCCATGTGCCCTGAAGCTTTGTTTATGCGTGAAAGTCAACATAAGAACAAAAACGACGATACGAAAATTGTGATGGCCGAATCGCAAACACATCAAGAATGAATATAAAGCTTTGGTGTCTGTTGTTGTTTATTTTGTTTACCAAATATTTAAGGCTAACCACTTTTGTGTGGATGTATTGGCTTCCAGATGTTTAAATACCGTTTAAAACTAAGCTTTTTTGTGTGTGTTTGCATGTCGTTGAGTTGGATGCGAGCTTCTCTTTCGCTCATATTGACCGTTCCTGACAGGATGTTAGCATTAACGAGATTGCTCTATCTTGCAAATTATGTCGACGGCGGAAAATATTGATGTTCCGAGAGCACCGCATGAGGTTTACGTTTCTTTTTGTTTCCGTTTGATGGCCGGGCTCATGTCGTCGCCAAACGCACGGGAGCAGCGAAGCATCACACGACACAAGAGGGAATAAATTCCCCAATGGCGCGCAAAACCATATATAAATATCGAAATAGGGCAAACGTAAGAAAAGTTACTAAAAGCTACCCTATAAAATTAATATCAAAACAATATTATATTTCTGGTTACGTTTATTCTATAACCGTGTTACTATCTGGTTTTGTTTTTGCAAACCAAGTTAGGTAAAATATACACCTTTGTTTTCTTACAGATGAGGACATGTTACTGTGGTTCATCGAAACCGTGTTACCCGCCACGTTGAACAAAAACAAAACTTTACACTTCTGTACGTCCGAACTTGCTGCAGATTGATTCCCTTCAAAATAAAGCGTGTATTACTTTTACATATACTGAACGTACAATCTTGTCATAATGTCAGCACATTCTTTTCGATGTGCAAATTGAGATTGATCATATCTGTCGTCTTTGAGAATGACTCAACGCCGTTATGTCTCTTTTATTCCAGGTTTTGTTTTTAATAGTTTACTATTTTTCTTCCCCCTGCTACTGAGTAGAATTTTAATTCGTGTTTCCCAGCGACAAAATAGATGTATGGCTTTTTTTTACCCTTCTGACATGGTGTCGAATCTTCCGTTGACACGGATGCAGCTCGAGTATGACAAGTGTTTTAACCCTGACCTCGACTTCTGTCAATAAATTCTACAAAGTGTGCAATACTCATGCACACTTTGTAGAATGTAAATATGTTTCTTCTTTGTGCCTTTCACTTCGTGCAAATGTAACCCTCCTAAGGCTACACCAGCTGCTCGAATCAAAATAAAACATGGATTGATTGCTAGATTGATTAATTGTACGAAAATTGCTTTATATCTAAAAACGAAGTCAAGCAGCAATAAATATAATACAAACACAAGTACCATGCGCTTAACAAATAAGAAAAAATCCGCAACTGTTAGTTTACTTTCCTGCAGGACATAATGCATCGAATCAAGGCGAAAAATAGCAGTATTTCTGCGAATGACGAAGCACAGGATAAGATTAAATCAAAACACGCGATCCGCGCGGGGGCGGTAAACATGCACTCTGCACCAGCGCTCATCGCACTCTCCATAGCTCATCGTATTCTGAGTTCGCCATTTGATAGGACTGGTTGTATCCGTGTTCCCCAGGACATTAAACACACAGCCGTTAGCTTTAAAGTGTACGGCTCAGCTATTTGGCTTCGGTGAGCGCGGGTATTTTACAATTCTTTGCTCGTACTCGTGAAACGTAGATTTTTTTATTTATTTTCGGCAGTGACTTTGGACAAAAAATCACATATTCACATTTGATGTAAAAATACGTTTACTTCGCCGGAAATTAAAAAAAAAAAAAGATTGTGTAAGCAGAAGAAAAGCAAGAGAAGCAGAGATTACAAATAGGCACATCTTTCGAACGTGTTTGCCTTGTATTTTCATATCGCGAATTTATGTGGTGATACGCGTCTTACTAACCGTGCGTACTCGAGTAATGGAAGCACTGCCGTTATGAACAAGGCCGTTGCGTCACCTTTCTTGCAGAACTAGGACCGTCCCTACAGCATCAAGTGCCCTGGGCGAACTGCGGCCCTGGCGCCCCCCCCCCCCCCTTTTTTTATACGCCCCTATCTACTAGGTACGATATCACGTTGTCAACAAACATATAAATAGTGGCCCAACATTAGCGTTTCGGCAGACGAGAACCGCATTCCAAAAACGAACGGCGATCGAGCGCACGTAGAGTGTCGTGTTGTGCGCCGTGTTCAAATAAATAGAAAAGCAAAAAAAATTAGAAAGGGGGCGCGGTGGCGCCCCCTCCTGATCAACATAATAAAACCGGAGACACGGAACAAGAAGGACACACACAACACCACTGAGACAAGAAGGACACACACAACAAAAACACTGAGACGGTGTTGTGTGTGTCCTTTTTGTTCCGTGTCTCCGGTTTTATTCATGTTGCTTAATATTCACCAGCTCGCCTGTGCCCTAACTCTTCTTTCCCCTTTTGATAGTACCCTCGGCGACCGCCCAGGTCGGTCACCCGTAGAGCCGGCCCTGTGCGGAACCCACGTAGAGCAGCGAATCACGGCGCTTTGTTTAAAACAGAACTCAGTGAAGAAGGAGGCGGAGAACATGATTCTCCGTTAAAACGCCATCTGTGCGGATAGGATTTTCTAGTGGAGAGGTTACCCCGGTCTCGTAAATCGATGATATCCTTCGGTCGACCGCGTGTTCCGATGGAAAGCGAATTCCCATGCTTCCTTTATAAACAGTACGTCTGTATTATTTGATTAAGTGCACGACATATATTTATTTGTTTATAGACGGTCCATGGACCGTCTATAAACAAATAACGTTACTTTGCAAAGTAAGGTTGCTCATTTTAGAAGGTGAGCACGTTGGCGGAATTACACTTTACTGAAATGATATTTACAGGGACGAACACTAGGATACGTCTTTCGCACGGCGCATCTTTCGAAAGATGTGTCGTCGTGTTGGTCCCTTTGTTCGTTAGTTCAGTAACGCGTAACATCTAACGTTCGTGTTTGGCGAAATTTCGTGTTTGCTTCGCAAAGAAGAAAGAAGAGCTGTCGCGACGGGCGCAGACACATTTAATACTTACGCGCTGACACTTGGGGACGACGACGACAACGACGACTCCGACACCTGCTCCGAATGGGGGCGTTGTCTACCTGCAAAAAGGAAAACAAGAAACGGTCGTTCCGAAGCTCGTTTCCACCGCTTGCATACTGCAACGCCCACTGGGCGACGCCATAAAAGGCGTCGTTAGCGGACCTATTCCAGCAGAGCGCAATCAGAGGGTCTCTTGTTTTGCGGGGTCGCGAAATCTAGGAGATTGAAGACGTGCTTGAATCAAGGTCTGGACTCCATCCATATACGATGGAAGGAGGTATCGCCGCTGTACATCGGTTTAGTTTATGGTTGACGGCAGCGGACGCTACGGGCGTCTGAGTTCATTTTCCCGCTGAACACGAGACAACGAATCACTGCAGATAATACAACGTGTTCCCCCCAAACCACGCACAAACAGATTACAAGGTTGTTTTTGCTTTTTCTACCGCGAAATGAACTGTGCACCGACGCACGGTCATTTTCCGCCCAGATGTAGCGCCAGCGGTCCGAACAAGATGCTAAAGTTTCACAACTAACCATTATCTATTTCAAATGTTTATTATCTATTTCATACCACGCGCTCTCAATCCTCCTCCTTTCCTTTAGTTTTGTGCCCGTATTTCCGCTGACTACAATTTTTACTTGGAATATTGCACCCCTATTCACGATCTCGTTCGTGCAAAAGCAAAACAAATTAGCCTTCTCCAACACTCGTAAAGTGTGCTCTTCAGCCGCAGTAACGCCGCTGATAAAACCTACAAACGACTCGGTGGTATGGTGCAGACATGAGGACAGAATCGTCTGCGGGCAAGTCTCAAGCATGTTCGGAACATGTTTGATGTTTGATTCATGTTCCGACCATGACTGCGGACATTTCTTTTTGTGAACAATGTGACCGTCATACAAGGACGCCTCAGACACTGTCGTCTGCAGACTGTCTTGTTTATGATGTCCAGCTGTGCGACATCGGCCTCACAAACTAGATTGATCTTGCGACTTGTGTCTAGACTGAACGCGCCCTTACAATATACATTACATTGTAAGAGCTCGTTTGGTGAAAGCGACGGAACGTGGAACACGGTAAGTCGTACGGAAGTTGATAAACGATTCTCGAATTACCATCATTAATAGAAAATCTTGTAGGTCAATTTTTCCCTAAGGCTGCCGCACTTCGGGGCTTCTTTTTGTTATATATTCTAGAAGTAATGCTGACAAACCGCAGTGTGTGAGAATAATGAAAGTTTCACAAACAGAGGAGGTATATTGTTCGGGCGCTATAGCCGAAGCAACGAGCGTCGTCGACTAACTCGACGATAGACATCTCTGGTGACTTTGAACGGTAGTAGTTTTGCAAAGGCAGCTGGATGTGGGAAAATATATAAAGGCAGAGTGGCAAATTCGGAACCTCTCGGCTGTCCTTGTGGATTTTCCCTGACCACGTCTGCGAATCTACGAGCAGGAAGCGGGACACGGATAAACTAGACAATCGATGGTGGGGTTGCGGGAAGGTGTCCTGCGGTACCAGCTGGGGCTGACGCAGAGACCGTCGAGACTTGTCACTGTGTGCTCCACTAAACTTTCCTCTATCTCCTCAGTGTGTGTCACTTTCCGGTAAGTACAGTATCAGCGAAAGAAGGAGATCGACAGTGGCACTCGTTGTAACGCGTGGGTAGCTGGTTCCGGGCTATCGATCTGAGAAGTAAATTATTTTCAGGGGGGCAATCGTCTAAGCATCGTCCTGCCCGACCCATATAAAATCTACTGCAACGAAAGAAGTATGCTCCCGATTACATATGGGACACGGGGAAAAAAACGGCAATATACTTCATTTCAAGTAAAGTCCAGTCAGAAACGATGTTACGAGCTGATGAGACTAATCAGAGAGCGTCAGAATTGCACCATCATGGTGTGTGTTCGTCTTGTTTGTGTACGTATTCCATCCTCGCTACATATACAGAAAAAAACACAGTGACTTGCGCTTTTCACGCTGCCTGATTTGTCCCATTAGTTCGTAGCGTCGGCTACGTCTGGATTTAAGCTGAAAACGAGGGGCTGCCAATGGCCAGGCGGTGCAGCGGTGATACCCCTGTCGTTCTAACTTGGAAAAGGGTGAACGCTACGCTCTACATTGCGTCTCGACGACTTCGATATACTCTACGTTGCCTATACGAGCGCGAGCGCAACGCACACTTATTGGAGCATGACGCAGCGCTTGATACTTCTTCGCAGTAAACGCGCACTGCGGCGATACGTAGTCAGGTGCCTCACTCCGTCGTTCCGATTGGCCCGCAGGGGCCGTAGCTTCCACCATACTGGCATGTTATGTGGAGCGCAAGTTCGTCTGCTTCTTTTGCAGGGGTTGTGGTTGCGTCAGAATGCTGAACTGTGGTTGGCTCTGATTGAAGGATAGTGAGTACACCTCAAAGCAAGCTACATTGAGGTCTACGCACAATTCTTCAATTATAGCCAATCAAAACTCGGCCTTCTGACGTCACCACAATTCCTGTAAAAGAAGCAGACGAACTTGCGCTGCGCACACGCCCACGACTTCCTGGCCTACCCAGCATGTCTTGCTTTGGACACTAGGCTAAGCTACGCCACCAAAGTAATAGCTCACCGACGTTCTAGAACAACTCAGTTGAGACATTGCCATAGGACCCTGCTTTGAAAAAGTGGCTCCGATTCATACTCGAGAACCGAGCTTGACGCGATCGCAACGCCGCCATTTCTCCCGCAGTGGCCACTCCGGGAACTCCACCGCACGTACCGGATTAGTCGGGTCTCGCAAGGGCTGGTGACACCAGAGGTGGCGCCATCTCACAGTGCCATCTCGCAGTAGCTATATAAAGCAACTTGCATGTTTTGACTCGCCGCTAAAGGGCGGCGCTGTAATCGATACAGTTTAAAGTCCCTTGATACTTATTTTTACAAGTGAAGGCAACCAATACAAATGGCAAAGCACTATCCGCTGGAACAAAATGGTGTCATTCAGTTCAGTCTTCCGCTGTGCGCCGCCATTCGCTTGCTAAAATCCTGCACCGTCGCAAAGTCTGCGCTTTGAAGAATGTCGTTACTTGTATAAAGCTCTTATCTAGGAGCTTTAATTAATACAGTTTGGTCTCGGTGAACGCGAGCGGTCCGGGTTTCAAGAGTGAGTTTCCTAACTGGGTGTTTTAGTAACGTTGTAGCTCACGTTTGAACAACGCGGCCGCCACTTACGGGCATTACCGATGTTTCTTGCTTTCAGTCGCTAGCTAGCACCAAACCAAATGGCGTTGCAGGTTGCCTATAGTCAAGACTTCTCAGCCCACACTTACGTTAAGAACGGGAGTTCGGCGAGGTATAACGCTACGCTCGCACATTATGAAGGGAGAAAAAAAAACGGTATTTAATGCCACGTAAATGAAAATCATTCCGTTGACAGCTATACATGCCTCGTGTAATGATTCAAAAAGAAAGGCGAGACTCAGATAACCTAAAGCCCCTTTATACGGGAAAGTAGCGACATCTTTTGAAGAATGCCGCCTGCTATCTTGGGCCAGACCAGGCGGCGCTACCGTCGACGCGTGGGTGTAAAAAAGCAAAACATAAAGATAACAGGTGTGCTCGTGAGAAGAGGAAGGATAAGGAATGCCACGCTGTTCGAGTGCAGTCCAGGCTATGAGCTCATGTCGCCAATCAAATAACGCCAACTGTGCAACGTCACGGCTTTCATCGTCCTTCTTTGAGCACATTCTTCGAGGCTGGTAGACCGTGACAGTACGCTTTTAGCCTGTGTGTATGCATTTGCTTGCGTGTCTTTCAGCCTTTGACTTGACTGCGCTCTGACTCAAGTATATAGGAAGGCCGTCTGCTATCTTGGGCCAAACCAGGTTGCGCTACAGTCGACGCGCGGGCTTAGAAAAGCAAAAAACAAAATATAAAAGTTGTGCACGTCAGAGGAGGAGGAGAAGATGTCGCTACCTTTTTTATTCAGGGGCATCAAGGTAACCCATAAACTAACGAGCGAGAAAGCAACCGACCCAGAAATTATGCGGCGGAAAAATCAGGAGCTGCTCAATTTTGTCGTCTAAGCCACAGTGTTTTATGACAGAGTGCGACGAGACCGGACAGTTTGGAAGAAAAAGTAGATACTGCAGCTACAATACATAACCACATCCTAAGTCGCTTTACACTCAGATGAGGCTTTTCAGGTTTAGCCATTTTCGTGCCCTCCGTACGACGGCAGTTAAGTGGGACAGTATTCACAGCGGAATAGCAATTTGACGAAATAAAATTTGCGGCGTACTCCGGTGAGTCACTGACCTTGGTATTTTAACGGCTGATCCCCAACGCGGCAAGCTTCATTTTAAGGCGACTCACGATGAACCACAAACATAGATCAGCACCGCATTATATGTGTCTCGATAATATATAGGCAGTGGCGCTTATCTTTCGCGGCTTTCGCTAAACCCGAACCCTATAAACTCTTTGCGGAACTGTTGCCGTCACTGAGAATGTTTTAGACGACCTTGCTTCTGGTGACATTGTTTCAAAGTGTCAAAAATGTTGAGTGCTATAAAGATAAACCAAGTTGCAAAACCAGGAGTCAAATAAAGCGTTTCTCAAACTTTGCTTGTACTCATCACTTTGAAAACAGAAAAAAAAAAGAAACAAAGAATGGGGTCGCGGCCACGTTGCTAGATCAAAGTCAATTGACAAGCTTCCAGAACCCCTAGCACATTTCGTCGTGCGTCCGCTCGGTGGCGCCCGTCATTTCATCTGCCCGCCTCAGGACAAAAGCGGCGGAACCAATGAAGCTTTGGGTGATCATTGCCTTCGCTGGAAAGTGATTCTATCGTGGTTTCTATGGTAAACATAAAGTCCCCGCAAAAGTTCGCACAAAAAGAGCATCGTTCGAAAACTGCTTTTCTATGTTGCCGGTGGAAGCGTTGCAGCTTGTGGCGCTAATAACGATATCTACTCGCTTGCGGCAAGCTGCGTGCGTGCGCGTTGCGTGCGTGTGCGTGCGTGTGCGCGTGCGCGAGTGTGCAGTGTGTGTGTGTGTGGGTGTGAGTGCGTGCGTGTGTGCGTGTGTGTGTGTGTGTGGAAGGGGAGGGGGTGAAGGGGCGTTGATCGGTGGTTGAGTGTGTTCATGCAACGCAGCCGGGAGTACGTGGAGCGGAAGCTCGTGCTGCAGAACCCAGTGGTGCTAGGTTATATCCTCGCACCTGCCGCGATCAGGATGGGCATTGCACCGGCGAGCGGTCGTGTAATCACTACTCTGAGATGCACGTTAGAGACTCCGGCCTAGCAGTTGTAGTGTAATGGTTAAATTTCTCTTCTACAGGTAGCATGGTAGCATTAGCAAACACGGTAGCATTAGCATTCTGCTGTGTCATCGCACGATATAAGCTGTTACCTTATGAAGATTTATTTGCTCTAAATGGGTATTATTCCACCTTATCAGCAAAGGATCTTATCACACAATTTTCTGCTTCAAAACAAACTTATTATTTTTATGATAAACTGTAGCCACAGTTGTTCTCTCATCTCAGTATCACTTACTCATTTGTCACCCCGAACAAAAGAGACGATGTGTAAGGCTTCCTTCCTGAGTGATAAGATATAATCACGCACGAAACATGAGGACAAAGTGGAACACTTGAAGGACGCTTAAGCTTCGCCTTTAAGTGTGGAACGCGATAGCGTTATCGGGCCCCGTTCGCATCGCCTTCTCATTCGTAATGCAAGGGTGATTTACGCGACCTAGTCAGTCGCGTGTCTGGCTTGCAACCGAAGGATCGTAGCTTCGAATCCCGCCTAAAATTCTTCAATTTTTTTTTTAGCCGCAGCCCGAGCGCTAATCATTTCACGAGTCCGAGCTTGAAACACTATGGCATTTCGCATGCTTACGCGCTCCCCTCATACTGGTGACTCGGACCCCTGTAACTCCCGTCCTCGGTCCGTAGGGACTGTGGATGGACAGCCGAAGCGGGCGATCCAGACCTCTACGAAAGTCCTGGCGACTCAAGCCAGCAAGCCAGCTATTCAAGACGCCATGCGTCAGTCTCCATCCACGGTGCAACTGATGGCTCTGCAAGGCAACACGACCCCTCCTGCAAGACAACGCTCTTTCTGACCCATATAACCTCTTGCTGTAATTCAATGCCAGCATTAAGAACTTCATAATTTCTGCGAACCCTGCTGCCAGTAAAGGAGGGGGGGGGGGCTTTAAGGGACAGCAGATGCGTGGTGCGAAACTTTCCTCTGTGAAACCTCTTTCTTTTATTTTGAGCTCGCAGTTTGAGCGCTATGCTGTGCGCTAATCGTACCGCCAGTCCGAGCTTGAAACGCTATCGAGGCTGGTCGCATATGATTACGCGCTCCCCACAAATTACTTTAAAAAGTGAAATTCCTTGAGACATGTGGCAACTTTCAATTCGCACTACATGTCATTTAATCGCTTTCATTCCACGCGTGGCGTCAGGTTTCACGTGAGCGTTGTGGGTTGTTTGAAGTTCCCGCGTGAGGTCAGGTTGCTGTGACCTCATGACCCTATCGACCAATTAGAATTGTTTCGTCACGCCACCAACGCCTGCTTTTGTGCGATTCGAGCTCCTCAACGCTGTCGCGTTAAAAAAGTATATTGGCTAAGCGCTCTCGAGGGCTACGCCCCTCCATACCATTTACACACCTTCCCGTTTGCTCTCCTTCTGATTCTTCTTTATGATTTTCTTTTCACCTCTTTCGCTTTCTCTCTACTGTTTTAAAATAATACAATTTTGTCGAACCTCCAGGGAAAAAAAAATATTTCTTTCCTTTTCTTTACAATATGCTCTGTGCTCTGGTCAATTACTTTTTATTCTTAAGAGGAATTTTCAAAGAACCCTTCAGTTTCGGACGACGGGGCACGCACACGCATAAAGGAATCCCGCCAGCGGTCAATCCAAAAACTGTTCTCTGGAAATCTGATTTGGAGTCCGTGCGAGGGGTGACGAATCACGCAGACCAGAATCGACCTGCAGGGACAATGGGAGCCTCGTTCGGCGGTGTCTGTCTTCGCGCTGTCAGATACGCCACCCCCCCTTTCCTGGCGACCATACACGCACACACGAACACGCACACACGTACATGTACCCGCACACGCACAGCCGCAGGCACACAAAAACACTTAGGCAGAGGCACACGCATACGCACATGCACTCACACACACGAACAGGTTCATGAACACACACACACGAGCACAGGTACACACACAGACGCGCAAGCACAGATACACACACAAAGGCACGCGACAAGAAAGAAGCGCTCACACACGCACATGCACACATACAAGTGCAGGCCTGTATGTGTGAACAGACACACGCACAGAAGCGGGCGCACGCACATTTTATTCTTTCTCGTTCCGTGCACACCCGCGGGCGGTATGGACGGACCGAGAATCGAGCCAAGAAAAATCGCCGACATAAACCGAGAGAGCCGTCGCCGACGCCCGACGTGTGTCGGCGGTTTCAATCGACCAAGGACCCCAACACCGCTGTCATCGGACAAGGCCGCTGCCAAACACGGACAAGACGGTACGATTAGTGCTAGAAAGGGGGGCGAGGGAATCCGCCGCCGAATATGGAACTTTCTTCGGGTTGGGCGGTTCACGCCACGATTAGCTGTCGTTCTCTGTCATACCGTCTGCCAAGGAGCTCGGTGTTTCCTACTTGACTGGCACTGGAGCCTTTGCCACACGTCGTCATTTTCTCACGTGGCGGCTATACTGCACTCTATTAATAGACTCCTTTCAAAACACTGCCCTCTGTTGGCAGGAGTTGAATGCCTGTGCAATGGCGGACTAAAACCTCAACGTCACGTCACGCTGGAAAAAAACAGATCAAAAGAAAAAGGTGATGAGCACCGTGACATTGCATTTTCCACTAAGTGTGATTGGCTCGTCGGCTCGTAGTGTTGGCCGCGCTCCGACGTTCGCTATCTTATGGAATGACTTGCATGTTCCTCGATGCAGTTGTTCCGCCCGCCATTGTGCAGTGGTTCCGACCTTCTAGTAATCAGCACGTGAATTTCGAAAGGGGTCTAACACGTCAGACGCGCCGCTCGAACGTTACATTAAAGAAACGTCGTTCGCTGAGGACATGATCACAGAATTATCTGCAGATAAGCATGTTTCAAGCATGTTTGCTTCAAACATACGTCTGCAGAAAGTAGTTTTATGTGACCAATGTGACTTCACACAAAGACGCCTCAGTCTTCGCACAGTCTTTTGTACTCCGAATGAGCGGTGTGACCACGGCTTCTGATGCGTCTACATTCCCTCAGAGTGCTGGATGCCCAATCGCTGCAATCTACGATTGGCGAGGCTGTAGCAGAAGGGTTAGAAAACCGTGTGAGCGTCCCTTTCACGCAAAACTCGACATTTCAATGTTTTTTTCTTACCGTCTCCACGATGTTCGCATATCGCTTTATTTAAAATGTGGTGACGCACGATCAATGTTTTTCGGCCTGTATATTGTCACGAATGACAGACGAGGAGGCAGTAGAAAACGGAATTCACCAAAGATAGAATGGGCGCGAACTTGTTCCAGAAACAAACAAAAAAAGAACACACGTCGAGAAAGCAGCAGCGAGCGCCTACGGCGGCAGCAGCAGAGCGACTTTCGGCGTAACAGCTGGCAATCGCGAGAGATAATCTGCGAATAAATCGGCAATACTTCGCTCGGCTCTTTATCTACTATGCTCGACATCACGAACACTCGACCTGGCGACATGGATGTTCGGGAAAGAGCTAGGGTGAGACTGACTAGGCATCATTGTGGCCTTATCTTTAAAGTTCGGGGTAATGCCCGAGTCCCACTAGATCGACAAACAAAAACTAACGACACGGACAAGCTTCCAACACATGCTGCGTGCTCGCTATGTAAGTACCTTTGGCAGGCGTTTAGTCTTTCGATGCTTGTAAACTAAGCACGAGTGATTGCAACCCTGCCACAGATACCCTCGCGTGCCTGGTACTCGTGTTTGAGCATGGCCGTCTTTGTTCTACAAAGCCTGTCAAATCGCGGAAGATGTTGGTTTGAGGCTTGTCTCTGTCGTTTGTTTCTGTTTGTCGCTCTAATGGGAGTCGGGCATAAGAGTATACGCGCATCCTCTAAGTAAAGGGAGAATCTATCTTCTAGAGCAATATATTGCTCTCGAGAGAAGCTGCATACGGCATGCGTATAGTCAACTGAGAGTTTAACAATATGGAGAGCCCAGGGTCACACCAGTAGATTGGGACGTCGCACTGAGCATGAACACAACTTCTGCATTTTCGCAGTACGACGCCCCAAGACGCGTCGGGAGGTGAGGGGGGGGGGGGGGGCAGGGGTAGAGTGTTTGGGCCCCGTATTGTATAACTCTCCATTGAAAGCTGAAGAAAGCTGTCAATAGAAAAGCTTAATGTTGATGAAGCGAGAAGCTTCGGGATTCGTTCTTTTGCGTACTTATCGCCTGATAGTGGAATCTCATTGGGTACGCAGCGATATACTGAAAGGCTCGGGGTCTCTTCGCACCCTCGTTTCTTTAACTGCCAAGGTATACACTTGCCGTCTCCAAGTCGTGCAGTAAAATAAGGGTTATTCTATCTTGAATCCATCCAATAAATGCCCAACCGAACATGGGTAATTACAGTGCACGCCGGAGCGCCGTTCGAAGGTGCACGTGGTGCCGAAACGCAGGCCATTGTGCAAAATGCCCACCTCCTACTGGCAACGTTCCTAATCGAAAGCGTCGCTGTGATCAGCCTTCCACGATTGCACGAATGCTATGACATCAGCGAAAAATTTCTCATCGACAGCAATAAGAGTAAAGTCAGAATTTCAATATTAACGGTGTTGGCAGTGTTGGTTTCAGAGCGCAATGATTTCAAGCTTCCACCATGTTCATTATAATGTCAAACTAACTAGCACAAATCCAAGTACTGTTAGTGTTCATTAGAAACACCATTTAAGTTGCTGTTCAGAAAGTAATGACTTCACCAAAGAGAACCATAGGAGCGCGCCGCCAAAACATCTTGCGGCTAATAAAACAAATTTGCAATTTTTTTCTCGATAATGTGAGTTTTATTTTGTTGATGAGCAGTGTCCGTGCTCTCCCCATTGGTTTGAGTGCAGACGCTTAGTTATTTGGCGTCAATAGAGTGCCTTCATGTGCGCTTTGCTTAGGGTGGAGACATCTGGCCATTTTGTACCACACTTTTATTTTTATTTTTTTGTTCAGAAGCGCGTGAAAGAGCGTGTCCCGGCACGCGTTTGTGGCGCTGACTGTGCTATGGCGACATTTTGTTTTCATCGATTTATTTGTATTTTATCCGTGAACGCGTGCTGTCGGCATCGGGTACTACAAAGGGTGGCATCACCCTAAGCAGAGGAACATTGAGGCACGCTAGGCGTCAATATTGGTGTTTCCGAAACGTGAAAGCATGGCGAGATGCTTCGTCGACGACAGAACTCTTCAAGTTCGACCGGGAACGTCTTTGCACCGCGTAAACTCATGCGTGCTCCGCTTTGTCTCTTTTCGCAATTGCCTCGGTGGCATCCACAGGGGCCATTTCGGCTGCCGGTGGATCGACTATTCTTACTGCTTTGAATTTAAAAAAATTAATGTATGTATAAATACCGAGTGCCAGCCGATGCTATTTCATGCTTCCGACTACTCTACCTGGCGCCGTCGATCACGACGCAAAATGATTCGAGCGAGCTGGAAAACGATGCTTCCGTGCCAAAAACAGATAGGGCGAAAGTTCAGCAACCTGGCGTCCGGCAAGAGTTCGAGCAGGGTAGTACTGTCGCGTACAGAATTTATTTATTTCAAGATACTGTTAACCCCTCTTGGGGTCATTACAGGAGAGGGTAGAACAAATGTACGGTAATAAACAGCAGCAGCAAAACGAGAACACCGCATACACCACAGGATAGTAAAAATACGCAGAAATAAACAGCAGCAGAAAAACGAGAAACACCGCATCAACAAGTATAATTTGCAGTCATATTACAAAGACAGCATTATTAAACTAGCAAACGGCATGCCCCACTTGACAGCAAACAGCGCCACATAGCAGAGGCACTTTGAAAGACCGCGTCTACCCAGTCTGCCGCCACTACGACGGATAATCTTATTACGGCTATGTGTTTAAAACGACGGATAATTGCATCGCGACTAAGCGGGATATACATAGGGTAATCGCATTACCACGGACTGACTCTGCACTGCTGAGTGTGCAGGGCGACGGACAGTCGCGTTTTGACCAAGTGTGCCCCTCGGCGGCCCATCGCGGCACGGCCGGCTGTCGTGCTGCGACTAAACGTGCGTTACGACTAACCGGTCCTCCTCGAACCTGCGGGTGACACAATCCGGAACGTTTAGTGCGCTGTGCCACGAACGCGCTAAACATCCTAGCTCAGGAGGAGAAGGCCAGGCGCACATTCGGCATCCTGCATTCTTACCGCTTCTCTTCCAGCAGTGGGACTCACCACAATACAGAGTGCATTTGACTGGGCCCGACAGGTTTACGTGACGCATTTGAGAACTCGCGGGCTACCAGATTGTCGCGTCGGGCAGGAACTCAGTTCTGTCCGGAGAGACACGTTTTTGTGCAGTGGCGGAGATCTTCTGGAATAAGACAACACCGTGTTGCTCATTCCTTCTTTTGCATATGTTTGACTTCATATCTACCGTGAAGACCTAGCTGGTCTCCAATGACAATTTGTTTTTAAATACTGAAGAGTAAATAGTCGTTGATTGCTAATAAATTAAGAACAAACTTAGATAATATGTCTGGCGCATTTCTCACAATCTCTGTATAATAAATAACGTAAACAACAGTGCGTGTTATACAGTGTTGAGATCATAAACGAACACTTTATTTCTCGTATAAAGCAGGATTATTCTGCTGTTACATTCGTGATTGTACACTATCTCAGGAGAAGATGCGAACAAAACGAGTCGTAAAAGTAAGAGTCGTAAAATTTGCTTTTTTGTTTTTGCATGCTGCACGTGCTTGCACATATGAAACACTAGTCGAGACGCCATGCTTGCAAACGTCTATAGACTTCCAAACATCCCTGCCCGCAACACTGCGCGCGTTGCATTATAGGACCTACTTGACCATGAACATGAGTGGCATGGTTTTGGTTTCGTTTGACACGTTGGTGAAGAATTGCATCTCAGCACTGCATGAAACGAAGTCAGCGACCGCTTGCATTCCATCCATTCATCTTCGTGAGAGCCACCGTTACAAATACGGACCCACATTTCTGTAGCATAGTCACCACTCCAGAGTGAAGCATCACGCTCCCGGCTCACGGATCGTTTAATAAGCGTAGGGCAATGACCTACTGTAATAAGCTAGGACATTGAGACGATAAAACAGAATGACCGGTCCAGTATGCTTCTTCTTCCATGTGGTATCGTAGTCCCCTTTTTACCCGCGCACAAAATCTGACACGTGTCCCAGAATTTTATGTGTATTAGTAGGCAACACCTAGAGTATTATAAATTTAAGGAAAGTCACATATTTAAAATGAATCTACTGTATTTTATTGTGACCTGATGTTGTGAAGTGAGGTTCACAAATAGAAACCGAAACCGTGATCAACGGATTCCCAAGATGCTTTGCGCTGCATTACGCCACTAGCATCGCTTTGATTTTGCAATGTCTATTTTATCGAGTGACCTTACATCCGACCTTACCTGCTCTCATGCAAGCAACAGATAATGACCCTTTTCAAACGTTTCTTGGAGATAGAAAGAGAGTGAGAGATAGAGCTTTATTGAAACCACCCATGTCCGGGCAGGGAAAAATTGGAGCTTGTCAGCTGATAATTCAAGAACCTTGCATAAGGCAAGCACAATCCCTGAAAGTCAATGAGCCAAACGAAACGCAACGATCAAATTTTTGGCTTGAGGTAGGCGCAGCAAAGAAAATATCCTTATCACGTGACACTGACATCATAACGAAAAATTACGCAGCTCCGCGAACCTGAAGCGTTCAGGGCCATTATACTGCGACATGCCAGCAGAGCGTACGAGTGGCTTTCTAAACCCACTTAATGAGCATGCTCTAAGGCTCGGTCAACGGACACAAGTGAAGGGAAACCTTCCGCCAGGCACGGAAAACGTATGAAAGGGGACCGAAGTACGGTACATGCCGAAAATTTAGAAGCTCGAAAAGACGTCGTCTGCAGTGTCCTGTTTGGACAGCCCTTCAAGTGTGAAACACGTGTACGACGAAACCGTCTGATTCGACGTCCGATCAGGCAGTACGACGGCCGGAGGCGAGGGTTTTTAACACTCACCGGTGCTACGAAAAGCCTAGCCCCCAAGGTCATTCCGGCAGTCCGCACGTCGGATCGGACGGTTTCGTCGAACATGTGTTTCGCGCTTTAGTCGTAGGGAGCAGTTGGTCGCGTGCGATGCTCCGGCGCAATCCACTTTTAGTCGTGGCAGGCTGTCATTCGTGTACCGGCACTCCAGCGTAATCCGCGCTTAGTCGCAGGGGAGCTACCAGTCTTGTTGCGATGCTCCGGCGTAATCCACTTTTAGTCGTGGCAGGCTGTCATTCGTGTACCGGCACTCCAGCGTAATCCGCGCTTAGTCGCAGGGGCTACCAGTCTTGTTGCGATGCTCCGGCGTAATCCACTTTTAGTCGTGGCAGGCTGTCATTCGTGTACCGGCACTCCAGCGTAATCCGCGCTTAGTCGCAGGGGGCTACCAGTCTTGTTGCGATGCTCCGGCGTAATCCACTTTTAGTCGTGGCAGGCTGTCATTCGTGTACCGGCACTCCAGCGTAATCCGCGCTTAGTCGCAGGGGGCTACCAGTCTTGTTGCGATGCTCCGGCGTAATCCACTTTTAGTCGTGGCAGGCTGTCATTCGTGTACCGGCACTCCAGCGTAATCCGCGCTTAGTCGCAGGGGCTACCAGTCTTGTTGCGATGCTCCGGCGTAATCCACTTTTAGTCGTGGCAGGCTGTCATTCGTGTACCGGCACTCCAGCGTAATCCGCGCTTAGTCGCAGGGGCTACCAGTCTTGTTGCGATGCTCCGGCGTAATCCACTTTTAGTCGTGGCAGGCTGTCATTCGTGTACCGGCACTCCAGCGTAATCCGCGCTTAGTCGCAGGGGGCTACCAGTCTTGTTGCGATGCTCCGGCGTAATCCACTTTTAGTCGTGGCAGGCTGTCATTCGTGTACCGGCACTCCAGCGTAATCCGCGCTTAGTCGCAGGGGGCTACCAGTCTTGTTGCGATGCTCCGGCGTAATCCGGGTTCAGTCGTGCCGTGACTGTTAGTCCTGGTGGGATGTTATTACAGCGGAGCTGTTAAAGGCTAGGTTCCCCAGGATCGTGTCCGTGTATCTCGACACAAACCTACCTGGACAGCTACCGCCATCTATAAGCGACGGCGGCAAGCACACAACCAGTATGGTTTCCGCCGTCGCTCGTAGATGGTGGCAACCTTTCCAGCTATAATAGAAGAATGGATAGTTGGGCGGGTTGGTGGGAATTCATCGTAGGAAACAGCGCGGAAAACAGACGACGACGAAAAAGAAGCACACAGTGTATCGAGTACAGCTCCGCTGGTCTTTCTTCTTCACGAGAGTGGAAAGGCTGAACGTTTTGTCTACCGTCTACCCCGCCTACCCCGTGCGGCAGAATCGCTCTTCCAGGTTACAATAACACTCTTTCTTTGTCATCTGCTAGGCGCAAAGCAGACACCGCTACTACACTTGCCGATGTTTGCTTCATAGGCTTTTGTGGGTGCCTATTTCGATACGGAGATTTCCTGTGTCGAAGAAAGGAATCAGCCAAACATCCAACGAAGGGTACATACTTAATTAGCTAAGCATCACGATGATTCTGACACAAGAAACAAAAAAGTGGAAATAAATCGCTGCTGTCGCCACGCTGATTATCGAAAAACTGCGTAGCATTTCGCGAAGTAGTCATACATAACAAAGCATGGTGAACGCGGCCTCTCAAAACTTTTCCGCGGGCTGAACATTCCCGAAACCCCTCTTCTACCTGGTGCAAGAAGATCAGGTCACTTAGTGTGTGCCTAAAGGACGTGCGCGCGATGCTTGGAAAACGACAGAGCCATTTCGTTGATGCGCGTACATGTTGTGCATACAGGTGCGACGACACCGTGCGCCTACGGCCTGGTGACATTGTAAGACGACTGCGCGTAAAGAACGCCGTGGCAGGCCGAAGAACGGAACCGCAGCCCGGGTGCATGCACAGGTCTCCAAAGCCGGCGGTAGCGGCTTCCGAGGGAGTTCAAATCGCGCACCCGCGTCCTGGCCAGACGATTTGAGAGGCTTTGCAATGGGACGAATAGCAACGGAGGCCGCACAGAATTGGCTGGTTATAGAGCAGACGACGTGACGTAACACCTATGGGGAGCGTAAGTTGGTCTGCTTCTTTGCAGTGGTTGTGGTGACGACAGAACGGCGAGCTCCGATTGGCTCTGATCCAGGGATAGTGGGTAGATCACAAGGCTGCTTCCTCTCAGGTCTACCCACTTTCCGTCAATCAGTGCCAATCGGAGCTCGGCGTTCTGACGTCACCACAACCCCTGCAAAGGAAGCAGACGAACTTAAGCTCCCCATAGTTGTGTACTTGGGCCGCTGCGGGGCACCGTGAAATGGCTTGTACAAGTGGGCGAAAGTGGCTTAGTATTTTGTAATGAGCCATCCCCAGACTGTCGCCGCGAAGCGCCGTGAACGGGGAGGCCGAGGTGGGTTCACACGCGTCCCCCAGTGGTGCCCTCGCTGACCCCCTCAGCGCGGCACCAAAGTTGGCGAAGGGAACGTCGACGGTGATCTTCGGTTGCTAAGTGTTACGTCACGGCGTCGCTCTTTATAAGCAGCCAATCGAGTGCGGCTTCGGTTCTATGCGTCCTATCGCCTAGCCTCTTGAAATGTGCACCCCGCCGTCATCTGTCGGCGTTTGCAAAAGGTGTTTCCTATACTTCGTCTCACCCTAGCGTGGACTAACCGCGAAGGCTGTGCTTGCGCGAGCGGCCAGCCTTGAATGCCTTGACTAGATCACTTCATTCGCTTCATTCAAAGCGACTAGCTCGCGCTTTTAGCACGCGCGGCTAACAATAGTCCATACTAAGGTGCTGTGGAGCTGTGGCGCCATCCTGTGGCGACGTTGCGAACTTTGGAATACGTGTGCACCAAAGCAGTTCAAGGTCGGCGCATGTACCAGGGCACTAATGCTGACGCATTAAAACATGAACAGTCGTACCGCGATTCATTGTTGTGGAAACGCGCGAGACGCGTGACATGAGCGGGTGCTACCGCCGTATACGCTTCTAAGGGCCTCTCATTTCAGTGCTGCCCCGGAATTTGCTTCCAAGGGCTGCTCGAGACACGGGCCTCGCACACTGCATCATTTGATGCTACTTGCAAGACAAACGCAAACTTCCGAGGGGCTTTAGGTATGTCCCCTTCGTAGTTGTTCCTTTTTCTTTGACTAATTTGTTTCCGTGAGTCAGGGGAATCATCGTACCGAAAGAGACACCCACAAAAGCCGAAGAGAACGTCGGCAAGCGCTGTGGCGGCATCTGCTTAGCATCTAAAAGACGAACCGGCGAGGGCGTGATCGCAACCTGAAAGGGTAATTCAGCCGCACGGGGTGGGCATGGGTAGGCGCGGTGTTTTGGAGCGCGCCTGCCACGGGGCGCTGGGCGTACGGAACGGCCACGGCTGCCGTGTTATAGCTTAGTGTCCGTGACAGTGCGCCAGGTGAAACCTACTTATAGGTGAACGGTCCCACATAGTGCTGGTCCATGAAAGTGCTGGCTATTCAGAACATTAAAGATGCGTGTCGATATTCCTGTCCCACTCGATGAAGTAGACAGTCACGAAGTTCCAACGTACGGAAGACATTCTGAAAACACAGTTTGACATGTGTATCTTCCTTGTCTGACGGTCATGTTACGTTGACCCACAGCCTCCTACATACTGACAAAGCCTGGCAGATCGCCACGAGCAGCGGCCGCGGAAATGGAAAAGGTGCAGCGGCAGACAACGGATGGAAGGACAGCCACGTGACTGCAGCCCCGCTGCGGCGAGACGCCGAAACACACCTCTCCCGAGCGAACAAGCGTGTTTCGGGTCCTCGCCGCTGCACAAGCTGTGCGCTGACGTCAAGGTTCCCCAAGAAATGGCTCTTTGATGCTCTCTCCTCGCGCTCCAAATCTGCGCCCGGGCAC
>JAZHYW010061399.1:0-40115 GCA_037355805.1 Ixodes ricinus
CTCGGAGCAGTTACAGATACCGACATGGGAGCACTCCAACGAGACGACCCGGAACTTCGCGCCGTGATCGACCACCTCGAAGGTCAAGGAAGTTCCGTTCCGCGAGTCCTGGCCCGAGACTTGTCAAGCTTCATTCTGCGGCAAGGCGTGCTCTTCAAGAAGAACTTCGGAACCAGCAACCCTGCCTGGCTGCTGGTTGTGCCTGCCAGCCTGCGAGAAGAAATCTTTCAAGCATGCCACGACAACCCGACGGCTGGACACCTCGGCTACAGCAGGACGCTCGCCCGGATTCGTGACGAGTACTACTGGCCGAGACTCCCGAAAACCGTCCATCTGTACACACGGTCGTGCCATGAGTGCCAACGACGTAAGAAGCCTCCGACAAAGCCAGCAGGACTCCTGCAGCCGATTTCTGCCCCGACTACGCCCTTCCAGCAGGTCGGAATGGATTTGCTTGGGCCATTCCCAACATCGACGCAAGGGAACCGGTGGATTATCGTCGCGACCGATTATCTTACACGATACGCCGAGACGAAAGCCCTCCCATCGGAAACAGCGGTGGAAGTCGCCAAGTTTTTCGTCGAGTCCATTCTCCTTCGACACGGCGCACCGGAAGTGCTAATCACAGATCGAGGGTCATCTTTCCTGGCACAGCTGACTCAAGAGGTACTTCGGCTCACTCACACCAGCCATCGACGAACCACCGCTTATCACCCGCAGACCAACGGGCTAATACGAGCGGCTCAATAAGACCATCGCCGATATGATCTCCATGTACGTCGACGTGGAGCACAAGACGTGGGACGAGGTGTTGCCGTACGTTACATTTGCGTACAACACAGCGGTACAAGAAACCACAGGAATGACGCCGTTCGAACTGATACACGGCCGGACGGTTACCACGATGCTGGACGCCATGCTCCCTCACGTGCCAACCGACGATGGCAACGACGACGCCCAACTGATCTCTCAACGCGCGGAGGAAGCTCGCCAACTGGCAAGAATCAAGATTCAAGAGCAACAGCGAGTCGACGCACGCCGGTATAACCTTCGTCGCAGGGACGTCCACTTCCAACCCGGAGACCGGGTATGGGTGTGGACACCGATCCGCCGCCGTGGTCTCAGCGAAAAACTCTTGAAGCGCTACTTCGGACCCTACAGAGTGCTTCGTCGACTCGGGGATCTGAACTACGAGGTGATGCCCGACGGAACACGGACTTCATCACGCCGCCCTCCACGACCAGAAGTCGTCCACGTCGTGCGCATGAAGCCGTACTACGCTCGATAGGACTGTGGACCTTATGTGTTCCAAATGACTCTTTAGCTTACCGTTCTTTTTGTTTGCTTTGTTTTGTTTTGTGCTGCATCGGGGCGATGCACTTTTTAAAGGGGGAGTAATGCCGCGCGCGCAGCTTGCCAAGTAGGCAGCGCGCGCGTGGCCTAACGGTTATAGCGCCTGCCTACCACGCGAAAAGCCAGGGTTCGATTCCTGGCCGCGGGGACGCCTTTTTGTTGACATCTAATGTAATGTTCTGGTAAATTCGAGAACCGTGTTGCTTGTTCGAGGTCAGAAAGTTCTACACGCCGAACCTTCTGGGCCGATTATTCCAGAAGCCCACGCATGTACATAAGGGGCTCCGCGTGGCGAGCCGGAATCAGTTTCGCCTCAGCGTTCGACCTTGCTGCTTCGCCGCCTTCGACGCCCGCGACGCTCTGTTGTTATCTTTTCTTCCTTTTTTAATTTTGGGCACAAGTTCGCCCCATTAAACGTTTCAGTTTTCCAGTTATTCTTTTGTTTCCTCGCCTGTCCATTCGTGACAATATTAGGATACTCTCTTCAACCCTGCACGATCTTAGGGTGCCTACGTGCCACGCTTGTATCGTATGCAAGCGTTTGACCACGCGCGCTAACATATCGCACACAAAAAAACAGAATCAACGAAGTATCGCCTTCACAGCCTTATCAGGCCTTTCGCTAGGAATCTGCTGATGACTAGTTACACTTTTTTGCAACGTTCAAAAAGTGCTGACCAACGGAGCCATCAATTGTATTCTGTTGTGTCTATGTTTATACAGCGGGAAGTTAGTCAGGTCTGAGGGCATCTGGTGTTTTTGTTGGAGATGAAAGAACAGTGCAGTATACCGCTGCCTATCTGACGTCATCAGCGTGCATCACGCAATAGTGATACATGACAGCAGCCGGTACGATGCTCATCCAGATTGAAACTGACAGAGGCAGTGGATTGAACCCACGATCACTGAGCTTTACAGCGCGAGCTTTCGCTACACGTGCTACCGATCCACGAGCAACGAGACATCGCGGTCGCATTCGAGCTCGACAGAAAAACAACAGCAACAGCAAGAAAATCTCCGGTTTGAGGCATTTAGTGCTAGTGTCGCCATCTCGTTTAACAAGTTTGAAATAAAATTAACAGGGCGCTTTTATTTACACAAATACGCAAATACAATAATATTTTGCTTTCTCGTAATGGTCTCAAAATTAAGATTAGAGGCACCCCTAGTACGTACGGCCAAGCGTTTTGCCAAGTTTGTCTTTTAAATAATTGTATTTTCAAAAATGCCTCAAAACGCGCTCAAAAACAGTCAAAACGTTCAAATTTCTGGATTTTATTAAAAATTTCCAGCCCTCTCAAGGAGAAATCCAAGGGCCGAACAACCTTCATTAGTTTATCATAAGTAATCTCCAAAAGAATGAATACTATCATGCATTCCTGAAACTCAGGTTTGTGTAGCGAAATTTGCCCATTGAGTGACGAGCGGTTGAATCCCCCATAAACATTCTTATTTGATTATATACCTACAGGGCAGCCGATAAAAAGTCCTATTAAGTTCCAGGAGAAATTAGATATTTCTTAATAAAATACCAAAAATGTAAAATTTTCTGCAAGTTTTTTAGTTTTTTAAAAAAATATTGAAATTAAACAAAACTTTACAAGTCCAACCACATTGTAAGTCGAAAGCCGTGCAAATTTAAGAAAAAATATTTTTAGATGTTTCACTAAAAAGCTGATTTTTCATAAATTATTGAGTGATGCCTAGTTTCACGCTGTTTTTAAAAGTTAAAACCGCGCTCACATCATCAAAAAATAATTTTTCGCCAAAACAATTTTAGGGCATGGCTACGGACATTGCGGCAAAAAACCCTGACTTTTTTTTAGAAATCGGAAAGGGGTCGAGCGCAACGTCTGGGACGTTTGACATAAAATGACCCTTTAAAAATTAAAAAAACAACAACTAGGGCACGTATCGAAAAGCGGTTTTCTGTTCCATATTCCACAGGTGGCATTGATTAACTCCCACACCTATACACCTGAAGTCCAAGAAGTGTTGCACAGCACCTTTAGTCCGGGATACCGTGGCTGCGGCTGGCAATCCGGGCCCTCGTCACCAGAGGCCAGATTCACGAAGAGCTTCTTAGTTTACGACAACTTAGCTAAGAAGTTCGTAAGTTAAGAACATCGTAAGAAGAGGAGAAATCGGTATTCACAAACGCGTTCTTAAGTGAGAGGAGGAAACCGACGTTCTCGTACGGACAAACTAGAACATACCGGTGCTGTTGCTATGGCGACGGCGTCTTCGGCAGCACGAACAACCAATCGGAGAGCTCGGCAATGGTTCGGAGCCGTTCGGAGCACGTGGATTTTTAACAACAAACACAGGCGGCCTTTCTGCCACCGCTTGTCTGGGGTTCGTGTCCGTGCAGTGATATGTCGTCGACGCTAACACGATTTAAACACGCCCGAATGCCGAGGCCGGGATGCGTAACCGCCTCCGTTGACTGCTACGAACTCGATCGCTACGAAGTCAACACAACTGTCATCGTTGGTAAAAGACGGCCCGTGTCAGTCGTTTGCAAAGCGACGTAGATGGAAACAAATTGCCGCGGCGTTTTTCGCGGCCTCGGAGATGCAGAGCGAGCCGACGTTAAAAAAGATACGTTTGAACTACGAGAGTGTCAGCAAGAGCCACGTAATACCTGTTCACACCCGGAGCAGACGCGCGCGTTTGATCGAAGTGCTGGATTCGCGCTGTTGGCCCGCGAATTGGTAAGCGCTTCGGGACCGATCCTTTACGATTGCAACTCGATACTTACGTGACACTCGGCAAAGAAAGGTTGGACCGACATTGCGACCCACGAACTGTTATAGCGATCGACAGTGAGGTGCAGTCGTGTCAGAATAAAAATGGCTTACTAATAACAAAAGTGTACATACCGTGTTGCGAAGGTAATCCATGCGGCGTTTATTTGAGCTCTATATCACACAAAACAAGGAGACAGAATCGATGAGAGTCCCTTTTCGACGACAGCGTTCGTCACCGCTGCCTCGGAAAACAAGGAGATGACAAGAGGAAGAGATTGACCTCTTAATCTGAAATTGAGGTCAGCGATCAAACTATAATACGGGAAGGGTTCACAAGGGTCGCGCGGGCATATTCCATTCAGCACGCCAGCCGGTCGTGGGCGGACTGTCTTGGCCAAGGGGTCGGAGTGCCTGCTAGGCCTATCTGGTCGGAGTCGGTGGAATCGTGGTCGTTGGAGCTTTTCCCTGGTGTTTGTGGATCCAGCGTTCTTGTTCGTCGTGGTCTGTTTCAAGTACTTTTTACTTTTCTCTTGCTGCTTGAAGTCGGGACGCGTGAGAAGAGCACGTAGAAAATAAACGTCCGTTGGTCGTCGCGGCCACGTAACTGAGCGACGCTGTCGGCCATGCTGATTTGATCGTAAGAAGTGCGTAAGACAGCTTCGGAGCTGTCGTAGGATTCGTTCGTAAACCACGCAAAAGTTACGAACATTTCGTTTCGTGAATTCGGATTTGTTCTCAAGTTTTGTCGTAAGTACGTTTTTGTTCGTAAGTTCGCTTCGTGAATCTGGCCTCTGGTCTAGGGGAGGGGGAGGAGATGCCGAATTAGAGCACAGCTCTTGAGAGGGATGAGGGTAGGGTACGGAGATGGGGGTATGCCCCTCCTCCTTCTCCAAACCTTCTCCTCTTCATACCCTCCCCCCCCTCCTTCTCCCCCTCCCGTCCCCCCTTCTCCTTCTAGCTCCCTCCCCCTCGTGACCCTAGTAACCCTCGTGACGTCACTAGTGAAGGCATCGTGAAGGTTGTGACCTTTTTCGTGACCTTCACGAGTGACCTTCGTGACGTCGCTCATAACCTTCGTGACCGTCGTGACGTCACATGTGACGTCATTATGGAAAACATCCCATAATGCAACGCGCGGGTCACGAGTGACGTCACTGGGGACCCTCGCGACGTCGCACGGGACGTCATTCGTGACCCGCGCGTTGCGTTATGGGAGGTTTCCCATAATGACGTCACTCGTGGCCGTCGTCACCCTCGTGACCCTCGTGACGTCACACGTGACGTCATGTGTGACCTCATTATAGGGAACATCCCATAATGCAACGCGCGGGTCACGAGTGAGACCCGCGCGTTGCATTATGGGCCGTTTGCCATAATGCAACGCGCGGTCACGCCGATTGGGACGCCGCTCAAGCCGGAAACGGGCGCCTAAGAGCCTCGAAAACTCACCCTGAACCAGTAGCAAATTCTAGGAGTCGTTCAATTTGATTTTTGTTGTATATACGCGTGCTTTCAATTTGATAGAAAGGACGGTAGAAACAAAATATAGAAAGGCGGAAAAAAGACAGTAGTCAGAGGGTTTTAGCTGAAGTATTTTAGGCTAGTTAAATCATATCGTGCGCGTCGTGTTTTACGTTTTGCGCAATTGTTTTATTATGTTTTGTTTAGATGCAGTGAATTTATTTGTTCTTTGGTTCAGTGTACTCGTCGATATTAGGATTCCTTCCTCCGATCCTCACGGAATAAATTATAGAAAGAAGCGCTTCTATAAAAAGCCTCAGTCTCCGTGCCCAACCAACCCCGGAAGATTTCTCGTTCGCATCCTCCGCTGTTCGGTGTTTGTGTTCTTTTCCCCTCGCCAAACTTGTTCGCATCCTCTCTCTTTCTCTTTTTCTCTCTCACCCGTACATCGTCGCCCGCGAAGCTTTTCGCTCTTTCTGGCGTCCGTAAAAGTAGCTTTGTTTTGGACCTAGACACGCGTGATCTTTGCAGCTGACTGATTAGCACCGGTCGAGCCTTAGCAATGACGCTGCGGCATTGGCCGACGTCGTCTGTTCGAAGAGCTGGATGGATTAGCAGAGCCCCGCCGAGACGTCCGAACGAGGTGCTGAAGATACTGACGAGGATGGGCCTCCTATGTGTGGTCTGGGAAATTCTTACCGGGCAGCTGAGTTCTGCTTCGGCCGACGTGCAACTCAGACCCGGGATGTGAGTTCGCTTTCAATTAGTCATTTCTTAATCAAGAAACGTAGGGCGTAGCTTTATTTTATGTTTACGCATCTGGGTTCGTGATGGGTTGTTTGGCGTTCACATCGGCCAATGCCGCAATCTGATTGGCTGCGCGATAATGAGATGCTCACCACGCCCTGCGTTTCTTAAGCTGTCGGAGACTGTGCGGAGAGCAAGTCGTCTGCTTGTTGGCCAGGAGTTGCGGTGACGTCAAAACGACGCCGAGCTCTGATTGGCTTTGGTTGGAACGGTAGTGGCTAGACCTCAATGTTAAATGCCTGCTGGTCTACCCAGTACATTTGTTTTTTCAAACAGTCAATAAGAGCTTGGCTTTTTGACACTATTGCAACCCCTGTTGCAAGAAGCAGACGAACTTGCTGTCCGCATAGTTTATATCTCTGTCTGCTCTTTTGGGGATCGCTTTGCTGGCGCGTATACGCGGATGAGTAAAATCTAATTTATCATTTGCACGCAACCCGTGATGGTTAAACCCTTACAAAAAATGAACTGAGTTTCAATTGAAAGTATAAAGGGCTCACTCAATAGACCGCATTCAGTCTCAATTGAAATTCAATTGACTTTTTCTAATGAGTCCCTATTGAACCGTTTCAGGGTATTGGCCACTGAGGCTTAATTGAATTTTTAGCAATTGCATTTCAATTGAATTTTGGCAATAGTGTTTTAATAGAACTTTTGCTATTGAGTTTCAATAAAAATATTGCAATTGAGTTTCAATTAAATTCTTGCAACGTGTTTCAATAGAATTTATTGCAACTGCGTTTAAAAAAAATTGCAACTGGTTAAGAATTTTTTCTGTATACTTCCTTAAAGCATGCAACATGAAGGAAACAAAGCACATGGAGGAAACAAACACAAACATCATAACTAAGCACTCACAACCCACTAATCGTACTCCCCTTGACTGCCCCACCGCCTTATACACCCTACAAAAGGAAGGTATTCATTTGGCCGGTGACCACCTCAGCATTTATTAAGGTTCCCAGTTTGCTATTTCCTCCTTGAAAGTCTCATAAATGATAAACAGTGTTTCGAAGTCATTGGACTCTATCCCTTAATAGAAAAACATCGGTACAAGCAATAATCGTTCGGTGCAGTAATCCACAAACGACCAAAAAACAACAAACTGAATTGCATTCCTAATGAGTAAATTCAATAGAATTGCAATTGAGTTTCTTATGACCAAGCTCAATTGCATTCCTAATGAGTAAATTCAATAGGATCAATATTGAGTTTCTTATGACCAAACTCAATTGCATTCCTAATGAGTAAATTCAAAAGAATACATATTGCATTTCTAATGAGCAAACCCAATTTCATTTTTAATGAGCAATTTCAAAAGAATATATATTGAGATCTTAATGACCAAACTCAATTGCATTCCTAATGAGTAAATTCAATAGAATCGATATTGAGTTTCTTATTACCAAACTCAATTGCATTCCTAATGAGTAAATTCAATAGGATCGATATTGAGTTTCTTATGACCAAACTCAATTGCATTCCTAATGAGTAAATTCTATAGAATCGGTATTGAGTTTCTGATGACCAAACTCAAAGTGCCTTCCTAATGAGTAAATTCAATTGAATCGATATTGAGTTCTTATGACCAAACTCAATTGCATTCCTAATGAGTAAATTCAATAGAATCGATATTGATTTTCTTATGATAAAACTCTATTGCATCCCTAATGAGTAAATTCATTAGAATTGATATTGAGTTTCTAATGATCAAACTCAATTGCATTCCTAGTGAGTAAAGTCAATAGAATCGATATTGAGTTTCTTATGATCAGCCTCAATTGCATTCCTAATGAGTAAGTTCAATAGAATCAAAATTGAGTTTCTAACCATGTTTGTTTAGTGCACCACACTGTAAACCGAAAGGTTGTTTGTGGGCACGAGAAAAATAAAACAATTTATTATTAATATTATTAATGATCAAACTCATTAGACATTGAGTTTATATTGAGTTTCAATTGACTCTATAGGAACACAATAGAAAGTCAATTGAAACTCATTGATCATTTTTGTAAGGGAAGGGAGCCTGGTATACACTCTTTAGGTGAGGACACTAGCGCGAGGAACAATGAGGCGCGATCGACGAGATAAAGTCCTCTGACGTGCGCATTCGAGTGCCCAACAGCCCGCGACCAAATAGCGTCTTTCGGTGGCGAAAAGACGCAACTGCGGAAAAAAAAAAAACATAAATAAAATATCTCGTTGCCATGGCGTCTCTCGTGCAGCTGTTTCACACCGCTGAGCCAGGAGCTCGTGCTCGTTTGATGCCATGGCAACGTGATATTTAATTTATGTTTTTTTTGCCGCGTCGTTTGGCCAGCGAGCGACGCTGTACTTCGTCTCACCCTACGATGGACTAAAGGCACAGGCTACGGACCGCCACATCCAATCACGAGCCCCTTAGAAATTGCGTGGTATTGCGCTTTGATGCACGTATCAGTGCCCGCGTCTCGGATCACTGATGAGGGGACGGGTGGACAGTGGTTCGGATCGAATAGCAGTGAGTGACTCAACAATTTTACATTGCAAAAAAGCCACGACGTAAAGGCTGTTTGCAGCGTCGAAGCTATAGAAATGATGCAGTGTTTTGGGATTCGGAGCATTATTCGTCCACCCCTAACCAGTGCTAGGCATGTCATAGTTTGGCGTGGAACGTGATTGGACCTGGCGGCCCGTGGCTTTGGCCTTTAGTCCATCGTAGGATGAGACAAGGTATAGTTCGCCACGGGCTGTTGGGCGCGCGCATGCGCTCGTGAAAGGGCTTTATCTGGTCGCGCTCCGCGTCGGGCACAGTTCTCACCTAGAGAGTATTTCTTACACCTTGGTCCAGACGCTGCCAACTCTACGAGCTAATCGGACCAATCAAGCAACCTCAAAAGCGCAAGGCATTCCGTCTTTTCTGTTTATGATTGGCTAAGCAATGATAGAGCACGTACGGAAACATGACGAACATCATGATGGTGTGCTTCTGATGCTTTCTGACTGGTCCCGTCAGCTCGTAGCGTCGGCTGCGTCTGGACTTAAGGTAAAACGAAGTACTATAACAAGATTTTGAATTTTGATTATTTAGTATATACTAAAAAAGTGGATGACAGATTTTTATAAGAAATATTCGTTTTAATGCGTTGTTTTAGTAAACGTTTTGTGGTAAAAATAAAGTCATTAAACCTAAAGCAAGGGTGAAAGCGGGCTGGTTGAATACTGATGTTGTAATTCAGGAGTGGGGAGAAAACGGGACGGACACAAGCACTATTTGAAACAAAATTTTCAAAATGCTCCCGTCCACTTCTTTATTATAATACTGAGTACGCGGCGTAAAGTTATCACCCTCTTAACGCGCGAGATTATGTTATGAAAGTTACTCTTGAGCACGTTGTTTTTTATTTCTTCTAATACAAAAAAATCCGTTTTGTACCCATTTAAGATGGCCGCCGTGGGACCAGAGGCTTTAATACTAACCGTAGCCCCAATATTTAGACGTATAAAACCTTCTAGAAGCTCCACAACCTCGATATTATTTTAGAAATTATAACTTTGGGCATCGTCTATCGAGTTTTTATCTGAATAAACTGTGGCACTCAGGTTGATCTGCGTAGTCCAGTAAATAAGAAATGAACCAGGAAAAAAAGAAAAAGAAATACGGCGTAATTCGGAACTCAAGTTCGTCTGCTTCTTTTGCAGGGGTTGTGGTGACGTCAGAGCTCTGATTGGCTCTGATTGGCTCTGATTAAAGAATAGTGGGCTAACCTCAAGCAAAGTTTGCTTTGAGGTCTACCCACTATCCTTCAATCAGAGCCAATCAGAGCTCATTGTTGTGACTTCCCAAAAACCCCTGCAAAAGAGGCAGACAAACTTGCACTCCGCATAACTCTCGTTGCAATAGCGCAAACGATATCGCATGCCGGTGCTTTGTCGGTGTTGCTTTGCACTGGAGATCCTCTTCGAAACAAGTCATACAACTCAAGTGACCTTAGATGACCCTTGGAGCACTGGAGCGAAAAGCAGGTGTTTAAGAAGTGATGGATTACCGCCTTTTGTGAACACATCCGATTCCAAGTCAACCACCTCTCTGGAGGATAGCCAGAAAACTGAAGGGACAACAACCAAAAGGACAGGTTTCTGAGAGAATCATTCTCGAGGAAACTTCGCAGCAAAATTCTTTTCTAAGTGACATTATTGCGGGCCAAGCCGTTTTAATTAGCTATGTATACAAGATACTAAAAAAAGGGCGTTCATTACGAACGCGAACGTTCGGAACCGTCTTTGGGGCCATTAATTAGAACGTCATACACAGGCTTCTTTATGTTCTCCGGTTTGATCTGGCGCTAATCGCAAGCTTTAGTGGTACGTAACGAATAAAGAAGAAAGTGAGAGAGAGAAAGAGAGATATAGAGAGGGAGAGATGGTAAATAGGTAACAGAATGGCTGCATTTCAGTCTAAGTGACGTGGTTGTCTTTATTGTAGGAAGGAGGAAGTTTGGGGAAGTAAGAGAGAGAGAGAGAGAGAGAGAGAGAGAAAGAAAGACAGACGAAGACCATCTTAAACTAAACATTATGTACTATAGTAGGTTACAAGTCAAGAAGGTAGCGGCAAATGCCCCTCAAAGGGAATCATATATCCCTCCGCCACCTCCGCATCCAATAGCGTCCCATCGTTTCCGTGACGTCGCGGCCAACGCGCGAGGAGGGTCTTGCCTTTCTGTACATATTTACTTTATCTTTCGACTTTGACTTAGCATTGTGGAAGCCACGAGAGGGAGATTAGAGTCTTCCCCCTCCGATCGAAACAAAGACGACTTTCGGGGATTAGCTTCCCTGTCCGATTGATACAAAGGCTGCTTTCAGGGGCTCAGGTTCCTTCTGCGATGAATACAAAGGTCGCTTTCTTAAAAAGTGGGGGTCGGAGACAAGTTGGCACCACTCTGTGGCCATTACCTATCCATTGAAGCGGAACAAGGAGCGTTTCCAGTGAACTCTTCTTTCGATTGCGGAGGGATTTGAAACCGGCGCACCACGCTTGTGGGAGGAGCTTCTCCTACCTTCTTAACTTGTAACCGACTATAGTATAGCACCAACCCCTCCCCCCCCCCTTTTTTTTCCAAAAAATAAATGAATAAAAAATTATTTTTTTTTATATTTGTTTAGAGTAAAATACGCTCTACACATTTTTAGATACTTGGAAGAGAGTCTGTCACAAGAAGACTATGTTAAGGCGTCCTACCTCAAAGCACGGAAGACCCAGTGTGACCGTGGCTTTTTCTTTTTTTTGTGGGGCTACCCTGGGTGCCGAGCACTCTACGCCAAGATGTGGTGGGCTGTCTCTGTTTTTTCATGGTGTGTTGGACGTCATGAATGCCGAAGTCGCACCGAATTCGAACAATTGTTTCAGATTCAAATCCTATTCCAGATATCTCTGCGAATGCTTCCGAAAATTCCTACAAATGGGGTGGTTGTGAGACCCGAACGATTTTCTTATGATCCTCGATTCCGCTTCGTCAGCCTTTCCCCTGCTTGACAAGTAGCAACTTTAGCGCTACCCTTTGCCCCCCCCCCCCCCTTTTTACTTCTAATTTAGACTGATTTAGGGGTTATAGATATCGTTTAGAAAGTTTCTAATTGGAACCATGTTTATTCTCACTATTTAAGTAACAAAGTTAATTGGTAGATTTTAGGCAATAATTTTGCTAATCAGTGTGATTTCTTGCAATCCCTGACATCCGCCGTGGCTAGCAATTTTGTTCCCGGAAAGACTTGCTTAGGGCTTTTTGAAAGTATTCGCAGAAACAGCTGGGTTATAGTCGCGCTCTTTAAAAAATCCCTAAAAAGAAAAGGAAAACAATTTTTTTTAAAGTTTGGTTGGGGCACGCGTGTCAAAAAGCAATTTTACGCGAAAAAAAAAAGAATCTTTTTACTACAATATTGACGGCGCAATACACGATTTAGTCGGTAGTCACCTCCTTTCCGCTTGTTTTCTCTCACGGCATTAAAGGGACACTGACAGGGTGTTTATGCTCGCCGAGGTTTTTAGTTGTACATGACATATGAGAGCCCAACTACCCAAAACACAATTTGCGACTCGAAATTCGGTTTCTTTTTGCCCGAAAACCGCCGATCAAGAACTGGCCGGTTCGAGTCTCGCTCACTCTCTTTTCCGTGGTCACGGGCCGTTTTCAAAGGTATCGATGCGACCACCAAATTTAATGAAAGTCGTTCGTCACTGAAGGCACACACTCAATATTAAAAATAGAAAAAAAGACGAAACCCATTTTTTGTGGCTTCTAAAAAGCTGCAAATACGTTGATTGAAAAAAAAGTTCCACAGAGAACCGGAAGCATTCTGTGCGTGCGTCGTTTCGCGTATCGTGGGACTTGCGGGGACGGCGATGGCAGCGGACGAAGGGGCGGGACCTCTACTTCAGAACTGTCGTTCGCGGTACCGACGAATTCTGTCTGCCTTTAAAAGAGAAATTTGGGACTGATCAAAAGAATTGGTATTCATCCCGTACGACACGCCCGACCACCAAGCCGACTTGCACGAAGACGTCGCCGAGCCGTCGCTCCCTTCTCGTGGCTGAAGACATCGCTCGCGCAAACTTCAAGCACGACGCGTCTACTTCGAGTTGAATATGCACGCGTACGATTTCTTTACTAGGTGCGAATGTCGCCAATACGTGGTGCTTCCCGACTTCGACCCGGGAGTGCTTTTGCTGGAGGAAAATCGGCAGCAAACTTTCCAACTTACAATTTACTGGCTGAAGTATTACTAGGAAAGAGATCCCCCCTATCACGTGATCCCCCTGTAGCTCAGTGGGAACGACGTCCGCTTCACATGCGGCAGGACCGGGTTCGATCCCCGGTGATGGCACTTTTTTTTTTTTTCAGACATTTTTTGATGTTTACATTTCTTTCTTTTTACAATTATCACTGAAGAAACAAACAAAAATTAACACACAAATGTTGTGGACGAAACGTCGCTGAATTAAATGGGGACGGGATTTCTTTTGACACCTACGAACTCAATGTAATCACTTTCCACAAAATGCAAGGAGCATATAAATCAGGTAGCGTCCGCTTTCCGAGGTGCCCGTAAATGTTCTACAGGAATTGCAGCCAGCCATTGGTCCCGATCCCGTTGATATTTCGGAAACTCTGTCGCACAATGCCACTTTTTTTCGGACGCAGGACGTGTGAGCCAGCTCTTCACGCAACATCTTGGGTGTATTCTTTTCGGAGCCGATCATGAAAATTAACCACGGGCACTCGCTACTCATCTCCAACTCCTCAATGTACAAAACAACTCATCTTGGAGTACAGGACAGCGAGCGGAACAAACATAACTGCAAAAGAATCGCAAACAGTGCCCGCTAACGCCGCATGTCGTCTGCTACGCCGAGGGGAAAAAAAAAAGAGAAAAAAAAGCGCACGGTCGGGTGTAGCCACGTGACTTCCGCCACTCCCGCTATCCTCTCCACTTCTCCGTTTCGTTTTCGGTTTCGCGCAGTTGCGTTTTTTGGCTTTATTAAAAAATACGCTACTCTGTTGCAAAATATTAATTGGGTAGTCCTCCGACACCATAATAAAGCGCCTGGCAAAAAATGAAAAATTTTTTTGGGGGTGTGTCAGTGTCCCTTTAAGGGTGCACGGAAGAGAGGTGGATCGGCTTTGCCATCACGTTAAGGTGGAGGAAGTGTATTACCATATTGTTGAGGTGGAAAGGGTGTATGACCATTCCGTGACGTCATGGACTTTGCGCGCAGAATTTAAAATAAATCTCTCGCCGTCAATATTGCTCCAAACATATTTTTTCGCATAAAATTAATTTATTGACAAGCGTGTTTCAACCAGACTGTTCAGAAAACCATTTTTTTTTCAGGGGCCTTTTCAGGCCGCAGTGCTGTATTTACTACGTCAGCGAGAGGAGGCGAGTGCGGGACACCGATTATGCACGAGTGCTGGTTCAGCGTTTGACTGGGACTCGTGCTGTCTTACTCATCGAACACAGGTCTCCAGCGGAACGCCAACGCAGCACTTGTGTTTAAGTTGTGTCCCGCGCTGGCGTTCGGTAACAAACGTAGAAAATCCAGTATGAGGTATGGCAACGAAGCTATAGTCGATGATTGGATTATGTTTTCTGCCCGCTGTGTGCAATATCAGGTCGAGGTTGAAATTAGAGGATCCAATGCGTAGAGGAAACCGATGTGTTGGAGTCTGTTGTCCGGCTTTGTCGTTACGTTAATGAGCTGACTACAGTCGGTGACAGGTTAAGAGTGCGGGGAAGTTCTTCCTTTCTACTTTAGCAGAGCGAACCCTGGAGAGAAGGCGACCTCTCAGCTTTCACGCGGCTATAAGGAAAAGGGGTGAGAGGAGCTTCCCCACATAGCTTAACCTGTCACCGACTATAGAGTTACCAAAGCAAGCTACTACGCCTGGTACATTTCCGCTTCCTTACCTGATTGTTTCCGTGGGCGCCGCCATTTTGGTGCCTAGTACAAAGTGGGAGCAGTTGGTGATTCGATTCGAGAAGGCGACTTCCCGACCTTTAGAATCGCTGTCAGGAAGTTCAGGCGATGTTATTTTCCTCTGCCACTAGCGGTTCTGACATTTTTGGAGGACGGAAAAACGTTTCCTGGAATATCGGATAAAACTTTACCTAACCGTCAACGATAATTTTGGGCAGCAAAAAACGAAGATTGCTCAAGTGTCCTTACTCTTAGGCGTAGCTGATTTAATGGCTCTAAGCGTGGCGACTGACAAGAAATTGTGTTGGTTCGTCGAAGCGGGCCTGTAATATTAGAGTTCCTGTTGTCAAGTATTTCGGGGAAATGAAATAGAAAGAAAGAACCGGAACGGCAAGGCCCTCTCTAAGGCATTCCAGTGTGTCTACTTTCCCGCAGGACACTCGATGCAGGCAATAGCTGCAACACACGGGGAGAGCAGGGCACGAGGCAGAAAATAATCTTCTACTTAGAAATCAGGGTTTCCTAAAAGTATTAACTAAGAAGCGAGATTGAAGATATGTCGCAGTCTCAAAAAACAAAAAAATAAATGTGAAAAAAAAACTAGAAATATAGGGTGGTCCAAGTCTCCAGGCTCGATCTAAAAGGGACCGTAAAAATCGACGCCTGCACGTAACAATCAAAACTTTTCGTAAAAGGTGTATTACACAGGTCGGTTTTTTCTTGAAAATTTACAAAGCGTAGCTCTCTTTCTGTAAAAGTAAAGCCAAGAAACTTGCCAGGGTCTACGGCGGGCAGCGACGCAGACGACGGGGGTCCAGTAGCGGGGTGTGTTTGGCGTTCGTATTGATAGATGGCGCTACCTCCTTATCGCGACGGCTCGCGACAACCGTGGTTTATTGAAATGAACATAATTGTTTTGAAATGTGCCTTCAGTTAAAAAATAAATTCGAACAATAAAAGCAAAATTAAAATAAAAAAACGTGTCTGCATAACGACGGCGCTTTTGCTGCCAACGGATTTCGTCTGCGTGTCGTCTGCTTTCTTTCGCTGGTCGGCTGCACCTTCGGACGCTTCTCCCGACGCCATCTATCAATATAAACTCCAAACACACCCCGCTACTGGACTTGGTCATCTGGGTCGTCACCCGCAATAGACCCTGGCAAGTTTCTTGGCCCTATTTTTTACAGAAAAAGAACTACGCTTTGTAATTTTACAAGAAAAAAACAACGACCTGTGAAATTCACTTTTGACGAAAAGTTTAGATTGCTACGTGCAGGCGTCGATTTTTACGGTTTATTTTAGATCGAGCCTGGTGACTTGGACCACCCTATAAATAAACATTAAGATACAAAATTTTAAACTATAAAATATAATAAAAACTATAATGCTTAGTGCATTGCTTTTCTCTATTCATGTGTTTTATGTATTCATTTCCATTCGGTGTGCCAGTTACGTGACCTCAAAGTTGTTCATCATCATCATCATCATCATTTATTTTTCCTTAAAGGCCCAGGGAGCATTATACAAGGGAGTGAACATTAAAACAAAATTTATAAACAAGAACACGCTGCAATCTAGTTATAGGTTAGAAAAAATAAGGTAATGGCTGCAGAGAATTTCTTAGTGTCAGATATGGAAACAGTTACGTCAGGCAGTCCGTTTCAGTCGTCAATGGCCAATGGTAAAGTAGACATTTGGTGAGTGACGGTTGACGATGAAATCGGACGGAGTTTACAAGAATGGTCGAGACGAGGGAAAATGCGGTAGAGAGGCGATAGCTAACTTTGTTTGAGATGATTGTTGTAATAAAAGATCCGATGAAGAAGAGAAAGACGAGACACCCTGCGGCGGTAAGAAAGTGTGTCAAGCTTCGCTGATTGCTGAAATCCTGATATGCTTGCATGAGGGGAATAGTCGAAATAAATAAAACGGAAGGCTCTGCTTTGAACGGATTCCAGGTTGTTAGTTAGGTATGCCTGCCACGGTGACCATATATAAAAGAAGCAAATTCTAGTTTAGATCTGACCAAGGTAGTATAAGCTAGTTGTTTTACTGGGGATGTAGCTTGTCTGAGGCTACGGCGAAGAAATCTGATAGTGCGGTTAGCATCGGCGATGACAGATGTTATTTGAGTGGTCCATCACAGGTCAGATGTCAGATGAATTCCTATGTATTTATACGATGAACAAGCTGTTACCGGGATGCTAGGAAGGTGGTAAGAGGAGGATAGAACATGTGAACTGCGGGAAAAGGTAGTGATTTAGATGTATTATAGTTTAAAGCCAGTTGTCATTTTTGACACCACTAAATTGTAAGTTGGAGATCATTCTGCAAGGTTAGTTGATCGTGGCGTGAATGAATCGGTCTATAGATGGCACAGTCATCGGCAAACAAGCGTACTGCAGAAGAGATGCCATATGGTGGAGATCATTAATGTAGGTCAAAAAAGAAGGGGGCCAAGAACGGTTCCTTGAGGGACGCCAGACGTTACTGTACTAGTGGTAGATTTTACATCGTTAATAGAAGTGTACTGAGTGAGATTAGTGAGGAATTAAGAAATCCATTTGACTATAGAGGGGTGAAGGTGAATATCTTTTAGTTTCATTAAATGACGTTGATAAGGGACCTTGTCGAATGCTTTGGAGAAGTCAATGAATATGGCGTCAGTTTGAATAGTGGAATCGAAATCTGAGTAAACATCAGTTATAAATGCTGTTAGCTGAGTTTCGCATGAGTATGGCTTACGAAATCCGTGCTGGTGCTTGAAAAGGAGGTTATAAGAGTCTAGAAAGTTTATTATGCTTGAATAGAGAATATGTTTCAAGAGTTTACGTGAAACGCCGGTGAGCAAGATGGGACGATAGTTGCTGACTAGTTGTTGCCAGTTTTATGAACGGGCATGACGTTAGTAATTTTCCAATTGGATGGAACTTCTGAGAGTTTAAAAGATTGAGAGATTATGTCGCAGAGGAAAGTGGAATAAATAGGTTTAGTGTTTATTAATACTTGAAAGTTAATTTGGTCATCTCCTCAGCTGCAGGACGCCTAAGGTTGATCAATCGTCTTAAGTAATCCAGTGAGGTCAATTAAGATATGATTCATAAGAGGGTGAATGGATTGGCACGAGTCGGGAAAATTTAGCAAGTCCTCGTTAGCAAAGATGGAGCATAAGAAATTGTTAATAGCAAGAGCGCCGTGTTTATCTGAAAGCGGAAGTCCGTCGTCATCTACAAGTTGCAATAGAAGTGATAGTGCCGGATTGATTATTTGCCAAAACTTTTTTGGTTTGGTGGTTAGTATGTTGGGGAGTTCGTGACTATAGAATTTGGTTTCGGCTTAATTAATGGAGGATTTATGAGCTCTAGTGCATTCGTGGTATGTGTTCCAAGACGCCGTAGTATTGGCAGCCTTAGCCCGCTTATAGAGTTTTTTTTCTGTTGGATTGTCTATGAATTGTCTTATTGTTCAAAGGGTTAGTGTTATCAGATATAACACGGGTCAGTGAAATGAAACATTCGATTAGGTAGATCAGTTTTTTTTAAAGAGAATTTAGTTTACATTAACCGTTCTTTTCTGGAAGTGTGGTGAGAAAGTATGATAAAAATCTTCGAAATTCGAGTTGATAGATGCGTAGTCAGCTCTCGCGTAAATGCGAATTAATGTATGTAATGTGGTCTGAAAGGAGCAGAGAGAGAGAGAGATAGAGAGAGTTAAATCGATGACAAGATGGTCACTGATACCGAGTAAGTATACGTGATGTTACTGAAGAGTGAGGGGTCTTGGCTTAAGCATAAGTCGAGTATATTGCTGCAGTGATTAGTAATCCTTGTAGGCTGAGTGAGAACATTTGAAAAGTTGAAACCTAAACAAAAGTCTTTAAATCCTTGAGAAAGTGCGCAACTGGAAGAGGGGAAGACCAGTCAATGTTCGGGCAACTGAAATCGCCAAAGAGAGTAACAAAGGAGTTAGGGTATTTGTGATTTAAAAAAGGCGTTAGGGTTGTAATTTCAGGAAGACACTTATATAGCTTGGTAACAAATTCTTTATCGCAATCTGGCGATTTGTAGCATACACCCACTACTACTGGGGGCGTCGTAGCGACGTACACCCAAACAACTTCCAAGTCGGTATGAATCGTTACACCCTGAGACGAAATTTGATTTTGTATAGCTAAAAGCACACCTCCTCCCTCCTAGCAGATCTGTCACACCTATACGTGCACGAAAGCTTGGGTCTATTCTATTCGCCAATTGAGGTTTTCCCGTTGTATTTAGGGGAAAAACTAGGTTTTACACTTACACCTTGCACTACACTTTTGTGGGGGCATTTGCTTTTCTCCGAAACCCTAGCCCCGAGCAGATTATGCGCATTTGCGTACTCAAATTACGCGATATTAGAACGCGCGCATGCTGAGCCATTGACGATTCCAGCGAAACTGAGGGCATCTAGCGGCTGGAACAAAAAGCTGCGGCGGCAGGTTCGTTCGCCGGCCTTCTAAGGCGAATCAGATATTCGCAACACCTGGCGGTCAAAAGACGAAGCCGCGAAAACAGGTTAAAAAACACCGATGAAAACCGCCAATAACTGTCACAAACGCAGGACCAACGTGTGCTCCTTCCTCGAGGTGGATCTGGTGCGAGTGCGGAAGCCGTGCACGAGGGCCCGGCTGCAGATGACCAAGTTTCGGCGAGCGGACTGTCTCCATGGTCAAGCAGACTGCTTCGAAGTCAAGCCGAGGTGCACGGAGATTTTTTCGTTTTGTTCTTACGCACGTGCGTTTGCAGCGATGGAAAATAACAAAAACGGAGGTTTGGGCGAGTTGGTTGCTCATGATGTACAGGGGGAACAGCGCACCAGCAAAACAGTTACTCAAGTCAACGAACACAAAAGAAAGACACACATCCGCAGCGCTGACTGACAACTCTTTGGTATATTTACTTTCGTCTTCGTCTTTTTTTGATAATAAGGATTAGGGCCATGGAGAATATTTTGGTGTTTTCTTTCAACAGGAAGCTAAATCGTAAACGAAAAACGAAAATTGAAATTAATGTAAGGCTAGTTGTCTAGTTATCTATTTCCGAGGATAAAAGCGCTAAAAACAACGGACAAGCAAAAAGAAACGAACAACATAGAGCGCTACTTGCAACTGAAGTTTATTCTCGGAAAACATACATATATATACATGTACACAGTGAAATCACGACATGTACGACAGAAATCAGAAATACGACATCATCCAATCAGTGCTTGTCTATTTGCTGTCTACTTAACGAAAGATTTTGAAAAACGCCACCTCAGAGCCAAACAGGGCTATCGATGGAGCGCTGACACACGTGTGCGTTGAAGAGTGCGTTGAAGGCACGTGTGTCAGCACTTCATCGATAGCTCCGTTTGGCTCTGAGGTGCGTTTTAAAATCATTTCGTAAGGTTGATAGCAGATAGACAACCACTGATTGGATGATGTCGCATTTCTGTCGTACATGTCGTGATTTAACGGTGTATATATACGTATGTTTTCCGAGAATAAACTTCAGTTGCAAGTAGCACTCTGTGTTGTTCGTTTCTTTTACTTGTCCGTTGTTTTAGTGCGTTTACCTTCGGAAGTATGGATAACCAATTAGCCCAAGTGCATACCCTTCTATAGTGTAGTTCTTTTTGTGATGAGGCTAAAGACGCAGAACTAACACATCTATCATCATGTTTCGCGATATTCTCTGCCTCAATGATTTCTCCTGTTAGCTGGTTGTGATGCATGCCGAGTACCCCCCCCCCCCAAGCGCAACGGTCGGCTGCAAACAAAAGCATAAGAACACCTTTGTTCCTTGTACAGAAAAGGTGGTGTGCTCCTTTCCCCTCTCTTGTGGAAAACTCTACAGAGACAATGAGAAGGACGTTTGACTTGATCAGTGTCCCTGTGCACGTCGAATTTCACAGATATGATAGTATTGCGAGCTTCGTCACTCGCAGCTCGCTCTGATGGATTGTGTTCATGTTCTGCAGTAAACTCGATGTTTTTATTGCGTATAAGCAATGTCACACTCTAAGAAATCTGGTGCTTCTGCTCTCCCGAAAATCGGTTAAGGAGGTCAATCGCCGTAGTCTATACGGAAGGCGCTCGTCGAATGACGAGGTTGATAAAACGTTTAGATCCCCCGGTCTGCGATTTGGCACTGAGCACTGGGAAACGTCATACTCAGTACCGCAACGCAGACAGTTTTTGTTCATCACATGAGCCCCGTCATTTGCCGATTTGCCTCTTGCAGACTGCAGCGCTCTCCCAAGTGCTTTGCGGGAGAGCAGGCGCTCCAGATTTCTCGGAGCATCTCCGTAAATTTGCAAAACTGTATAAAGCCGAGCAACTTGCCGTACAAAACAACCGTAGCCACTAAAATTACATGTATGTCGGACAATGTATCATTCGACTCGACGATTTCCGAGTAAAATATAACCCCGAATTGCTGTGGACAGAGTAATTATTAAGTAATAGATATAGGGGGCCTCACAAATAGGTTTTATTTTCTACTGCTGCAACCTTTCAGGCAGACAGGAATACGATGTACGTTTTCGAGGTTATACACGAACAAGCTCCGAACCCTTATGGTGATGTAAAAAGCTCACGTCAAGCGGGATAAACGAAATGAACTTTTGATTGCAATTCCGCCGGCAAAGAGAGAGGGGGTCGTGATGTAGACGACTTCTGATAAATCGACAACACCCAACGCCTAGAAGAAAAAAAGGGGAAAAAGTCAAAGCGGCAGGTTTGCTCACCAGTTTCCGTGAGCGAATCGGATGTTCACGTCATCTGGCGGTATCTAAAGACGGATATATGAAAGGAGGTTCAAAAGCACGTGATAAAAGTCGCCAATGACGGTGTAATAAAATAACCTATAGTATGATGGAAAAAAAAGCGCACGAAGAGCAGGGCAAGGAAGAGACACGCAAAGAACACAAGCGCTGCCCCGCAACTGATATTTATGAGTGGAAGGAGAAAATGACGTTCATACATAAAACAGGAAGAAAGGGAAGAAACATAATTTCATTCATACCAGAAAATATTTACGAAAACGTTAAGAAACTAAGAAAACTAAAAATCTACAAGGACATATATACAGGACTGTTCGCAGGTTCAGGTAACAATTAGTCGTTAAAAGGGCAGTCTAGAAAGGTCACTTCCATCTCATAAAGCGTAATCTACGGCTTGCTGACGCAACACTCACTTATTTTTGCCATATGTTACGCTTCCAGAATTTCTCTGGTAGTCTGAGGTGGAAATTTTTATTGTCGTTTGTTCAAACTTTGGTGTGCATCAACAGGCCTTACAGTGCAGTGGAAGGTGTCCTACAGTAGCATGAACGGAACAGTAGTGTTCTCGGAGGCGGTCGTTCACATTCTGATCCGTCTGTCCTACAGAACTTTTACCACAAGTAAGGGTTAATTTATACACAGTACCTTCTGTACAGAGAACGAATTGTCGCTGATGTCACTTCATGCACCCGGGTTTTGAGCGCTTTTCTATTTGAAAGCGCACTTGAGAGCAAATTGTGGCCATCTTCGGGAGAGGGGGGGGGGGCTGAGAGCACCACCGGAACCTCGCAGCTATTCGCCAATTTTTTCAGATTGTGGGACATTTTGTGGATGTATGGAACCACCACCAACGACCCCTCCGTTCTTTTGGGGTTGTTTTAGAGCGCAGCTCTTAGGCGCCTGTTTCCGGCTTCAGCGGCATCGCCGTTGGCGTAACCGTTAGGTCACGTGACCCCGTGAGGTCACGTGACCCTAATGACGTCACGTGACCCCGTGAGGTCCGTGACCTCGATGAGGTCACGTGACCCCCGGTGAGGTCACGTGGCCCCCTGAGGTCAAGTAAACCCGGTGACGTCATGTGACCCCCGTGAGGTCACGAGGGCCACATGACCTCACGGTTACGCCGACGGCGATGGCGACGCCGACGCCGCTCGGAGGGAGGAGTAGCAGGCAGGATGAGTTGGTGAGGAGGAGGGAGAAGGGGTATATCCTCCCCTCAGTACCCTTCCCTCCTCCTCTTCAAGAGCTGCGCTCTAATTCGGTGTTACAGGGAGTTGTTAACGACTTTCATTATTTTCCCCATTTAACCTTGCTTAACAAGGACCCGAGTACCTCAGTTAAAACCTGCTGTGGAAATCCTAAAGACTGTAGGGGTTGCAATTGAGCTTTAAAACTATCTTTTACTTTGTGGGAACATGACTTCCCCAGCGCCGACCCTAGAATGGACAAAGCTATTCTCCTTTTTGCAACATAAAAAAAAGCAGAAGGATTGCACCTAGACGTATTCTTTACCTTAAAAACACATAAGGATGCGTGACCATTTCGTACTGTTGTTACTGAATGTGGTACGTGGCCCTGCCAGGCTGCTGCTTTTCTTCCCTTGCCCTTGCTCCTTGCCGATCCTTTTATGGTGCGTAATTCTGAAGTGGTGGTCGAATCTCTGAAGTCTACAATTACCGCAATCATGTTTTCAGTGTAGACGTGAGGACCTCTTGACTCTCTGCCTCAGGATACTTTGCACAACTGAGTTCAATCCTGTACTGAGAAAAACGGAGAACTATTTTTCCGGAATGATGGTGGTGTATCCATAGAATCCTTCCTGGAGCTTTTGAAGTATTGTTGGAATTTTATGTTCAGTGGATGGAGTAACGGCCTTTATATACAAAAGTCGGGGGTCCGCATTATCCTGCATTGTCCTGTCCCGAGTGATATTTTTTTTGGTCAAGAGTAGATCGGGCTATCGAAGACTGTCTTAAAGCTCTTCCCGAAAAAAAGGTTTTCCGATCTGTAGATGATCTTCTAATTGTGCACTCTAAAATCCCAACGACAATTAGCTAGACCAGGTTTTGGATGTCTTTTACAAGTGCGGTTGTGGTCTTAAATTCACTTTTGAGAAACGCAAGGATGCATCCTTAGAATTTTTAGATCTCTGGTTGTCTCTTCAGGAAAGTCATCTGGTCTTTCTCTCTGCGCTCAATGAAAAGTCAAACACTATACGTCATCCCGTTCCAAAGTTGTAAAAAGGGGAATAGTTTTGTCTATTCTAGGGTCGGCGCTGGTGAAGTCATGTTTCCGCAGAATATAGTCTTAAAGCTCAATTGGAACGCCTACAGTCTTCAGGATTTCCACAGCAGGTTTTAACTGACGTAATGGGGTCCTTATTAAGCAAGGTTAAAAAGTAAGAGAAAAACATCCCTAAGGGGGGAGGGGTCGTCCAGTGGTGGTTCCATACATGTACAAAATGTCCCGCAATCTGAAAAAAGTGGCGAATCGCTCTGAGGTTCCAATGGTGTTTTAGCCCCCAAAAAGATGGCCAAAATTTGCACTCAAGTGCGCTCTAAATCGAAAAGTGCTCAAAACCCGGCTGCACAAAGTGACATTAGCGACAATTCGTTCAATGCACAGAAGGTGCTGTGTATAAATTACGCCTTTCGCGGAGTCGAAGTTATTTAGGACAGACTGATCGATGTGTCAACGACCGCCTCAGAGAACACTAATATTCCTTTCAGGCCACCTTAATAGGACACCTTCCACTGCACTGTCAGGCCTTTCGATTCACACCAAAGTTTGAACAAACGACAATTTCAGGAACATCTCCAGATCGGACTACCAGAGAAATCGTGGAAGCGTACCATGTAGCAAAAATAAGGAAGTGTTGTGTCAGCAAGCCGTATATTACGATTTACGAGAAGGAAGTGCACTTTCTATAGACAGCTTTTCGAACGACCAAGCGTTACCTGAAGCTGTGACCTGTCCTGCATGTGCGCCCTTGTGGATTTTTTTGTTTTTTATTTTCTTAACATGTTTGTGGATATTCATGATGAGAACGTCGTTTTCTTCGTTCTCTCACAAATATCAGCTGCAAGCCAGTGCTCGTGTGTTCTATGCGTGTCTCTTCCTGTCTGTGTCTGAGTATCATGTCTGAGCACCAACCGTGTCTGCGTCATGTGTCTGAGTATCATGTCTGAGTACCAACCGGCCCAACTCACCACATTGCTCCAGCAAATAGTACACAGTACATATACAGGGATTTTATTTTTAGGCTTTACAGACGTCACAATGTCAAGGGACGTGCCTCACGGTGCCATGGGACGTCATAGTGTCACGTAACGTCATCCGAAAGACACGTTTAGAGAACCTTTGGGATGACGTTTCAATGTCTTTCGACGCTGTCCACGTCATCGAGGTAACATACTACGGGTAGAAACCCTTAAAAAACACTGACACCCCCAAAAAATGTTTTTACTTTTTTGTCAGGCGATTTATTAGGGTGTCGGAATACTACCCAATTAATATTTTGCTACAGAGTCACGTATTTTTTTAATAAAGCCAAAAAACGCAACTGCTTGAAACCAACCGAAACTCCCGCACGCCTCGCAGAAGTGGATAGTGTGAGTGGCGGAAGTCACGTGACTACACCCGACCGTGTGCGGTTTTTGTTTTCTCTCTTTGCACGAAGCAGACGAAATGCGTTCGTTCGCCGTGCGATTTCCTTGACAGTAATGTTTGTTCCGCTCGCTGTTCTGTACTTCAAGATGAGTTGTTTTGTACATTTAAGTGTTGGCAATTAGTAGTTGGTGCCCGAGTGCCGTGGTGAATTCCCGTGATAGGCTCCGAAAAGAAAAGTCCCAAGATGTTGCGTGAAGAGTTGCCTCACATGTCCTGCATCTTAAATTGGCATTGTGCGGCAGAGTGCACAAGTTTCCGAAAGATCAACGGGTCGGGATCAATGGCTGGCTGCAATTCCTGTAGAACAGTTACGCGAAGCTCGGAAAGGGGACGCTACCCGATTCATATGCTCGCATTTTGTGGAAGGTGACTACATTGAGTTCGCAGGTGTCAAAAATGGAATCCAATACCATTTAGTTCAGCGACGTATCGTCCACAACAATTGTTTTTTTTTTTCAGTGATAATTGTAAAAAAAGAAACGTAAACGTCGCTAAATGCCCGATGAAAAAGAAAAAAAGGTACACCCACACCAAGGATTGAACCAACGAGCTTGAGTCTTACCTTAGAGCGGTAAACCGGAACCCACTGCCTGCAGCGGAAATGGCACCCCCCTCCCGGATGCCGCCATCTTGCCTGTTTGCCACATTAGTGATCACGTGACGTTACGATGGCTGCGCCCAGAGTTGTGCCAGATCAGATTGGCCAGATCGCGGTCAGCAGACGGGCACTCTGGGGCTGCGTTCCAATCGTACTCGAATGGATCCGAGTTTTTCCGGCGGATCAAGTCACGTGACAAGACAGATACAGCAATGCTGGACGCGGGTAGGTTTTCGAACGCAACGGGTACGAGACCTTCACCCAGGAGTGAGATAAAGTTGCGTTCGATTTACTTGCACCTCCTTCACCGGTGCAGAAAAGTGTAGGGCAGTCTACTTCCGGTGTGTGTATTGAGATACGACCGGAAGTACACCGCCCTACACTTTTCTGCACCGGTGCAGGAGGTGCAAGTAAATCGAACGCAGCTTCTATCTCACTCCTGAGTGAAGGTCTCGTACCCGTTGCGTTCGAAAACCTACCCGCCTCCAGCATTGCCAGTATCTGTCTTGTCACGTGACTTGATCCGCCGGAACAGCTGGACCCATTCGAGTAAGATTGGAACGCAGCCCCAGAGTGCCCATCTGCTGACCGTGATCTGGCCAATCTGATCTGGCCCACCTCTGGGCGCAGCCATCTTAACGTCACGTGATCACTAATGTGGCAAACAGGCAAGATGGCGGCAACCGGGGGGTGCCATTTTTGGCCGCTGGTTTACCGCTCTAAGTTTACTCAAGCTCGTTGGATTGAACCCGTGCCCTCTGCGTGTGAAGCGGACGTCTTTCCACTCAGCTACCAAAGGAACTCTGTCATGCGTAGTAATTATGGTGCCTGGATCGCGTCTCCGCGTTCCAGGCACCATAGTAGTAATGGAGCGGGTATGCTGTATGTCGGAAGTTTGCTGCCGATTACCCTTCAATACATGCACTCCCGGCTTGAAGTCGAGCAGCACCAAGCATAGGCCACATTCGCACCTCGAAAATAAACCGTACGCGTGCGTATTCAACTCGAAGTACGCACTTCGTGCTTGACGTTTGAGCGAGCGATGTCTTCAGCCACGAGAAGGGACGACGGCTCGGCGACGTCTTCGTGCAATCGGCTTGCTGGTCGGACGTGTCGTACGGGATGAGTATCAGATCTTTTGACCGGTTCGAAATTTCCCTTTCGAAGGAAGACAGAATTCGACGGTACCGTGAACGACAGTTCGGAAGTAGAGGTTCAATGCCCGTCGTCCGCTGCCATCCGCTAGTCCTACGATACGCGAAACGACGCCATGTTGAGAATTATGCAGTGAACGCACAGAATGCTTCCGGTTGTCTGTGCTACCTTTTTTTCAATCAACGTATTTGCAGCTTTTTGGAAGCCACAAAAGATGGGTTTCATATTTTTTTCGGTTTTTAATATTGACTGTGTGCCTTCAATGACCCACAACTTTGATTAAATTTGGTGCTCGCGTCGATACCTTAGAAAACGGTCCGTGACCACGGAAAAGAGAGTGAGCGCGACTCAAACCGGCAAGTTCTCGATCGGCGGTTTTCGGGCGGAAAGAAACCGAATATCGTGCCGCAAATTCTGTTCTGGGTAGTTGGGGTCTCATATGTCACGTACAACTAGAAACCTCGGCGAGCATAAATACCCTGTCAGTGTCCCTTTAAGGCTGACTCTAAAACATCTCTATGCACTCGTTCAGGTTGGATGGGCCCTCGACATTCGCGCGTATTTACGAGTGGATTCATTTGTGACGCAGAACGGTCTACTACACGGCGTACGAGGACGTCTTGGAACGCCGACGCAGGACCAACTACCGCTGCTGCCCTGGATGGGAGCGACGCACGGACGAAGCCGGTTGTTGGCGTCGTAAGTGAATATCGCAGGACCGAAGCGGCAGTCGTCTCGCTGATTGTGGAATAACGATATACTGCCTGCTTTCGATATGGTGCTTCCCCAGAGTCGCTCATAGCTGAAGAAACGCAGGGTCGTGACATCTTCTGTTCACGCTTCTTGCGTCGCAATTGGTCCTCCGGCCTTCTTGTCTCATCTCTATCTCATTGGCCAAGGAGCGATATTACGATGTTCGGGACACTCCTTTTGTGTTGATGCGACAAATTTGAATAGGTAATGGTATTTTCTAAACGTGTTTATGTCTTGACTCGTTTATATACTTTCGAGCTTCGACAGAACACCTTGTAAGACCGGTGACAGACATCGCGTAGCACCATTTTTTAGTAGGTGGCTACTCTGTTTATTGGTATTTCATAAATAGGCCAACCTATTTCTTCCAACTGCTGCACGTTGTTTCTGTTACATGTGGCAAACAGAAATATTTATTCGATTTTACGAGGCTCGCAAATTCTTTCAATATACAAATAGTATTGTATTTTGTAGTTGGAACGACTCGATGTGTCAGTTTTTTTCTTTCTGGCGCTTTTACACACGCGCAATGCTTCGTTTTATATATGTGCACTGACATCCTACTTGGGACTGTTCGTATCATATCTTTAGCATCTTGTTTAGTATATTGCGCGTGTTACTACCTAAGCGTATGCTTTGTTGTGCCTTTTTTTACTTGGTTTAGGCTCACTTGTTTTCACTCCCTTAGACACCATGTGAAACGAAACAAAGATGTGTATAAAGAATTTAAAAAATGCATAGTTTTCGAAGAACTGAGGGTCTATACGGCAGCTATACGCTTGTAGAAAACCAGTCATTATAACTCACGGCATTTTATGGCCTATATGACGAATGACAGCCCACAAATTGGCGCTCCAGCTCCATTCGAATCTGACTGTATGCTCTCGGACGTTTCCTAAGTGCGAGGCTGCGGACACACTTGTGATCTAACCCCAAGCTCGAAGTAATCATCGACAAAAAAAAAGTGCTAAAAAATGGGGATAAAACGTTCAGCACACCGACCTTTGAAGGACAACCCAAAATAAACAGAAACGTCACTGTTAGTTTGCTTTAACCTTTCCTTGTTTACGTTCGCTGAACGTAACTCGAATTCCCAGTGCCTTTTGTTTCTTTGTGAGCTTGAAGAACGAGTGCTAGCTGTCAGCGGGCAGTCAGGCGAAGCCCAGAGTTGTTTTTATTATACCCCGGAGAATTCTTCTCCGGCGGACCTATTTCTGAAGACGCCGTCTGGCGTTTCTCCAGAGCCCTTCCCCACCGAAGAAATGAAATCACCCCGTTTGCCGCTTAGCCGACAGTGCGGTGGAAGTTACGAGCTCGCGGAACCAGTCGTACACCTAATCTTTCGCCGAGTGATTACGCTGCCGCCCATACCCACGCGCAAACAAAAACATGGTCACGTGACGAAAGGGAGGCGGCTCGTTGGTCCGGCGGGCGCGTGGCTCCCAGCGCACTGTCAGCTTAGGGTGCAGCTCCTTTCATATCCTTGACTGTGTTCCTTGTCCACCTCGCGTGTGTGCTTCCACGCTCCCTGGTTTCGCGCCCAGACCGCGTCGCTCCGCGCGGCCATCGGTATCTGGCAAAAATTGTGCTTTACGCGCGGTTCAGTCATGCTAACCCCGTTCAACTGGACTGCATTCTGGCTTCTCTGTGTCGGCGCAGCGGCGAACTCCGAAGCGAGCCAGTGTCTCAACGGAGGGCGGAGTCGGAGACACGGCTCGCAGTTTGGCGAAAGCGGTTGCATCTGTCCTCCGGGATTTCAAGGGCTCAGATGCGAATTGGGTGAGTGATAATAGCATTTTTAAAACGGAGGATGGCTTGTGGGCGTTTCTTTTAAAACAAAATGCGTTTATGGGCTGGATTTCATGAGCAGTGTGACGCTCGAGTGTTACGAAAAAGCGTTATACATGCATGCCAAGTCAACATAAAGGATACATAGCCGGTAGCAGGAAATGTATAAGGATCCGAAGGACGTAAAAGGCATAATTGGTCAGAGCAATGCATATATGATCATAACTAAGAACACACAAACGGAACCAAAGATTCACCAAGGGGTTCAACGGGAATCCAACCCCGAATGATAGGATTCTTTAGCCCGTCAGTTTTGCTCGGCGCCATAAGTAGCTTCTTTTTTTTTCATTTATTACATGATGTAAGACAAAGATACAGAACGAACATAAACACACACACACACACGTAAGACACTAAAAGGCCTCAGCCAACTTGGCTGACATCGGGAGAATGCTGAAAGTCCTTTAGAGCAGAGAGCTCATCAAGAAGAGGCAACCGATTCGGCGGTGATTGCAAAGTTTTGAACAATTCCTAAAAACACATGTGTTCTACAAAGTATTTGTAGTAACAAGACGCACGTCAATATCCGCGTGTCGCACAGCCATACGGCACCGCCCTACGCTATGCAGGCAAAGAAGCAGGAACATGTCGTAAGAAACACCGTTTTCTCCTTCGGCAGCAGCTAAAAAACGTATGCCATGTGGCGTTAATGGTTGATGTTTTTGAGCGTCTCTTGGAGTTGGAGGACGTCCCAAAAGTACGATCGCGTCCCAAAAGTCTAGAAACGTATTCGTGTTCAATATTTTCTTGGCGTCTTACTTTGTTGGCAAAGGATGCAGTTTTCAGCACCATGCCACTGGTATGCCTTTTCCAACCAACCAGGCTTTCACTGAAAGTGCCTACTATGCAACTTAAGAACAAACAAAATTATTCGCGTTTTGGGGCTACCACCATTCTTTTAACCCGTATGTAACAACATCCCATCCTAGAGTCTGCACTGTACAAAAAGCGATACATGGAAAATGAGAAGATGCAAATCTATAAATCTTTCGTTGGCCTTTTACGCGGCGCTTGAGACAAGTACTCGAGCGAGAACCGTGTGACTAAACAAACCAAATTAACGCACTCTTACAACAAATAAAAAACTAGCACACAGACAGTGATGTCCTCGCTCGATGAAACAACAAAACCAGGAAATCGCGCTGCTCAGCCTCACTTGAATGACGGTTCGCAAAAAACGGTATGTTTGATCGCGAAGAAAGAAAAATCTACTGACCAACTGCCTCCACGAATCAAATGAGACAGGGCCAAGACCAGCGGCTTTGGCTGTACGAAAAGGATTAGTGCGGCTCGTACACTCCCATACAGAGCACCAATGAAACACTGGAAAAAAAAACGATGCATACGCTGTATGTTGATGCGCGAGCAGTGCAGCACCTGCAAAGCGTACCAAACGGTGGCTGCAAGGCACGCATTGCAAACACCCGCTCGAGTGACAATGGATAACCTCCACTTGCCAACCTTGGTCGCCTTCGCGCGCAAAGCTTCAACTTCAGCGGGCCAATACTCGTATTTGGCATGGCAGGTTTCAAGAGGAACTCCAAGATAGCGGGACGGTGATTCGGTCCAGACCACACGTTCAAAGACAGCCGGCGTCAAAATTAATCGCCATGCCTCAAATCTTATCGCTTATCCCAATTAAGAGAACTGCTCGTATTGTCACAAAACATTTCCGTTAGCTCTAAGGCTTTTACACGACGAGTTCTCTATGTCCCCAGAAAAATCACTACGTCATTTACGCATTACAGAATACCCACTTCAGTAGATTGCAACTTAAACACACAAATAAAATAACCCCGGAAAATTTTAAACAATATGGCTTTAGAAAAAAAAAAAAAAAAAAGCAGAGGCGAGAGTATGGACAGCTTTGTCGCACCAAAGGAACAATTCGAATGCGCTTGCTTACACACTTGTTTACAAGATTGGTCGCACAGTTTTTTGTACGCCATGCGCACACCATCGCACAAATCACAACCTAAATTGACATGGTTTAGTAACATTCAAGAATCATTATCATTCGACACACAGCTTTTTCTAGATCGACTTGTAACATTGCGGCTCTTCTAACCATAGCGTCGCAGCGACCTGCAAGATACTTTAGGCTGTATGTACCTGTTTTGTTAGTATATTTCGTCGTCTTATTCCACACGTCTGGTGTGGGCCCAGTCTAACGCTGATAACCGTTTGCCCGACGTTTCACGCTTAAACCTTCATCACAATCTTGTGAGTCTACGTTTTGTTAAAAGTGGTCGGGCGGTGCGATTTATCTGGAAGAAGTTTCACGGGATTATTGCTCTTGAGTATAAAAATTGTGTGCTCGCACAAAAACTGATGGAGGCAAAACATTACGTCTGGGCGCTTTGCTAAAGAAGCGGTGCAACAACGGGGCAAGTTGCTTTTTAGACTTGATTTGTACAAATTCAGCGCTCAAACCGTCGGGTTCTGGCGCTACTGCAAGGTAGTCAATCGCCTTTTCTACTTCCGATGCGTAGCTCTAACTTTTCACTTCAAATCATCCGAAATCCGCGGCAATAACGGCGAACAAAAGGCTCCAAACAGATTCTTTTTGAGTGCGCGGTAAATTCTCAGAAAAAAAAGTTTTTATAATAGTCGACGAAAGCGCGTTCGACGATATATTTATGCGTGACAAAACCCCTCGATATAAAATCTTGCTGATGACAATTCTACTGGCATAGTTCTCCCTCCCCCCCCCTACTCGCCCCTTCTCGCGGCTATCTCCCGGAGCGACAGCCGCTTACACAGCGCACGTGCCATCCCCCCCCCCCCCCCGCCTATTCTCGACTCCCCGCTGTCTATGGTGGCGCCACTCGTTCTTCAAAATGGCGGTTATAGCGAGGGTAGGAGATGCGTGCTGACTACTGCCAGTTGCTGAGGCCTCGTCTATTGTCATTGCTTGGCTGCGCGACATATCAGTACCACTTATGCGTGGAAACTAGGTGGTATGTAATGCGCAAAAATCACGACTTCAGCCCGACAAAAAAAAAAGGAAGAAAAAGGAAACTGTGTTTAGCGTAATATGTCACGCCAGGACGCACGTTTCGATTCAGGCACTGAAACCTAAACAAACTTTTATTTTGGGTTGTGTTTCTCGACTAACATGGTGCTACTGTTCGGGTTCGCTCTTTAACTCAAGATGTGTCTTACAGCGTAATTGTTGAGCTAAAGAAATTGTTCGCTGAAACTTTATTTCGTAATATACGTGTCCGATCAGGGCTCTTAAAAATATTTGGAGAAATTCAATGTTCATTTAAAGGGTACGGAAACGAAATGTTAGGGCTTATTTTATTGCTTATATATATGCCACGTCGAATCAGCACCTGAGAAGCGCTGGTCTTTTGTTCGTACACGCAGCAGGAAAACAAATTATAAAACGAGATAAAACGATTTACCCATTTGGCCCTGGTAATTGGGGGGGGGGGGGGGGGGGGGCGAAGCCTGGTTGGGGGATCCTTGACGTGTTGCTCCTCCCGCAGTGACGCCGCCCTCGGCGGTATACCGCACTCTGCAGATAGCCTAGCAGGTGAACGCAACCACTGGGAGATCATGCTGCTTCGCGCGGCGCGCGATTCTTTTGAGTACCGCGGAATTATTCCTGCGCTCGTTCATCACGTTTGCGTGCAGGGATGCAGCGGTGTTGCGTGGCAGAGGGCTGCGGCAACCAGCGTGCTGAACACGGGCGCTACGACCGGGTTTCCGAACGATGAGGAATTCGGAAGCGTGTGGATCCGTATCTGATCTGCAGATACACATCAACTATACTTTGAAAAGTATTCTTTAGTCCATACAGTAGACCCGATAATTCAAACTCCAATAACACATGCAACTGATTCAATCAAACGAATTTCAAAAATTTTTAGTTTGTCCCGCTTTCTGCACGCGATAGTGAAAAAGGGCTTGTGTCGCAGAAAAGCCGCGTCGGGTGGCATGAAGGAAAGTCCCTGATTGGTCGATAGGGTTATGACATACGAGTCCTGACCCCATGCGACATTTAAACAACCCACCGCATCGATATGACCGTTCTAAAACATGACATGTAATGTGAATTAACGGTCACCGCATTTTCTCAAATAATTTCACTTCATAGTAATTATTTCTGCCTTAAAAAAAAGTTTGAAAGAATTTTAGGAGAGATTAAGACGACTTCGGTTGAGAGCAGACGCACCACTCACTAGGCCCCGCACGGCCCTTGCCGAAAACGCGAGACAGAAAGCGGGGAGTTTATATCTTTTATGTGCGTGCCTGTGAAGCCAAAGTGAGTGAGGCGACAGCAGCGGGACGATCTGGAAAGTACGATGGCGTCTCCGAGCACGAGAAGTGAATGAGAGGGCGATGCGGACTCGCTGATAATGCACATAGTTCCCTCTTCTCTGGCGAAGCAAGCGTCCTCCAAGTTTTTTTAATGTATTCATAAGCTGCTTAATTCGATCTCTTGTTTCGTGTCATTCATATCTTTTGGTCTCACGGCCACGTTCAGTCATTCTTTTCTGAGCACCCGATTGCTGGAAGGCAGCCTCACGAAGCTTGCTTCCGCATTGCATTCTTCTGCCGTGCACACGATCTACCTCAGAGATGCACTCCAACAGGACTCAAGCAGGCGCAATGACTATGGCTTCGAACTGCTCCGGGAAACCACAGCAACAACATGGGCCTTCAGACGTGAGCATGGGTTCAGTTCACAGCGCCAGCACTGCGTTTTCTCATCCCAGCACGGTCCCCGTTTTCATAGCTAAAATAACGTTTAAAAGTGTACATTGAGCAAACTTCTTGGCAGCAGACAACTTAATTTGGTTTGAGGTTGTCACACGCTGTCTAGGCAGTTCTGACAACAGAAACACTTCTGAGGGATAAATAAACTTGTGTCCTGCATTTTCCCCAAATGTTTCTTGTGCGGTATAACAACATGGTCCTTGAGCCTACACAGAGGAAATCATCCAATGTCTGCTCTGTATGTAGCCATTATGGCAAATCATAATTTATCTAGCATCGTATTTCAGTAAATTCTGGTAATTCAAAACTTTAAATAATTCAAACAAAATTTATAGCTTCTGGAGTTTTAAATGTGAGAGTCTACCCCACTGTACAAAAAAACATGCCTCAGAAGGTGACTGCAGACTGTCTTTTGGTATGACGTATTAGCAGCGTGACCGCGGCCTAAGTTTACTGACACTGCAGGAACAACACGATGCCGAGTGGGAAGACCCCAAACTTGAAGTAATTCACTTCAGCTGGATTATGAAACTGGAAATGAGGCAGTCAGCTGGATTCCGCTGGGTCAGTTGATTCAGCTGGCTCCAGTTGGATTCAAGCTGGGGTGGCAGAATCCAGCTGGACTGCCTCAGTTCATAATCCAGCTGAAGTCGGGCTGATTTTCGCCTGGAACCCTGCATCTCGTCACTTCCCCATGGCGAGAGGGGCTACTTTAGCGACTAATTTCCTTGAGGGCCTTGACCTCTTCTGGCAACGGGGGAAATTCGCAGATGAGTGTCGGCGGCTCTGTCTGCCTTGCCTCAACAATGCAAAGAACCCATCCTGCGGGAAGTGATGCGATCTCCAGTCGCGCATCGTGAAATGCGTCGGACAGAATCGTCATCAGCATTGCGGTTATGACATGATACAGTGACGATTCTGTCCAACGTACAATGGCATCGACTGAATCACTTCCGCAGAGATAATTTCTTTGTGGTGGCGGTAGACGAGCCAGGCGCAGCCCGACCTTACCGACATCTGGAACGTCCTTTGGGAATCGAGGCCTCAGCATCACCAATCGGCCTCTGTACAGTGGAAGTGAGCAGTCTCTGAAGTAATCGGTCTTCCCGCTGGTTGGACAAGTGACGTGCGGCCTAGTTCCAGCTGGACCCAGCGGAATCCGGCTGGAGCCAACTGAATCTGATCCCGTTTACTCATTCCGGTTCATCCCGGCCTGGAAGTCTTCGATTTTACCGCAAGTCTCCCCGCGTGAGCGGCAAGCTGGGCGCGTGCACGCTGAAATCAGCCTGCTAGAGACGTGCCGTCTCTCTGAGCATGTTTACGACGCGATGAAATGGAACTCTCATGTGGAAACTCCGAACTTCAAATTTGTTTGAACTGTACAAGGATTTTGAGATTACCAGAGTCGATTGAATACGATGCTAGACAAGTATGATTTTATATCTGAATGGCTACACACAGGGCAGACGATGGATGATTTCTCTCTCGTATGTAGTATAAACAATTATCTGCTGCTTTGACTGGAAATGTATGACTGGTGTATCCTCAGAGTGTCGTTTATGTTTGTATGTGAAAACAAATTCTCAGTAAAGAATTATCTATCTTCACTTTAAACGCGGATATAGCGGGGACGGAACTGCGATTTTCATAACCTTCTTGTGACAACGGACTGGGTATAATCACGTCGCAGCATCATGTGGAGATTTCATGGTCTGGACATCATATGCGGCGTATAACGAGCCTGTTGAAGTGCACTTCTCACGTGCACTTGTTGCCTTTCTTTCGTGGGGGTATGCCTTGTGAGCTTAAGCCGTGGTCTCTCTCCCGCGTCAAAGTAAAATATGAATGACGAAGCATAGTCGAGATGGCGCAACTATGAATGCATTAAAACCCCGGGCAGCAAGCTAAGCCTTTAAGGGCCTTATAACGTATCGAGCTGTTGGCATGGCCCTCATTCACTTCGTTAACGAAGACGCTCCTCGCATTTAGATGGATCTGTCGCTGCTGTCTTCCTCCTTTGGCTTCGCAGTGCGCACGTAAAGATATAAACCGGCAATCACTCGGCCGTCTGGCTACGTCAATATTTTAGTGAATGCGTCTGGCCTGTAACGAAGTCGTGGGTGAATCTATACAAATTCTTCAGGCACAGGCGAAATGACCTTATGAAATTAATTATTTGAAATCGATGACAATTCTGTATCATGTTTGTCCTTTCATTTCATCGTGGGTGTTTAAGGCAGAAATCATGTTTCTGATATCTGACCCTATCGACAATCAGGATTTTCCTTTCATGCTACGGCGTTTACGCGACGCAAACTCCTTTTCCTTCTCGGCGTTTATAAGCGGGACAACCAATTTAATTCGTTTGATGAATCAGCTGACCGCAATAGGTTGTGCCATTAGTCCCAAATACTCTTGCTCATCTACAGACCTGTCTGAATCCGCCGCTTCGAATTCCTCATCGTTAAGAACGAAATAGTCAGCATCTCTGATTCAGCGCAGCTGCCCTCACCGCGCACAATAACATCACGCAGAACGTGATGAACAAGCGCAGATATCATGACGCCATCACTTTGCGCCGCGCAACAACGCGGTACGTGCGAACGCGGGCTAACAAGATCCCCAGCCGAACTGCCCCCCCGGTGCCGGGGCCAGTGAATCGTTTTATTCCGTTTTATGAAGACTGTTTTCCTGCGTTCAGACTGGTGTTTCTCAGGTGCTGATTCGAACGATGACCTGCCAAACGTAAATAAGCCTAACGACCGTTTCATTGCCTGAAATGGGCGTTAATTCTCAAAAAAGAGCCTTTAAGAGCCTGGATCAGTGCAATACGAGAATGAGATTTCAATGAACAATTTTAACGCTCAAGCAATGCGACAGGCTACATCAGAGCGGAGCGAATTGCGCCTTATCGCTTCGACAAAGTTTGTTTGTTCGTAGCACTGAATCGAAACATGCGTTTCAGCATTGTAACCGTTTTCATTTTCTCTTTTTGTCGGATTAGGAATCGTATTTTGTGCATTGCAGATTTCCAGCAAATGGCAATATCAATGACAATAGACAGGCTCCTTTAACGCGCATCTACCCTCGCTATGACTACCGTACTGAGAATGACCGCCATAACGGCGGAGATCGAAAATGGAAACCAGTACTTGAAGAAAGACGTGCCAGCCAGAAATTGTCGTCGGCGAATTTATCGGGGTTTCTCGCGTTAAATACGCTGCTCGTCAGGCTATTATAACTTGGCATCGCGCGCCGAAGGTCTGTTTGGGCCTTTGTTCGCCGTTATTGCCGCGGTTCGGATGATTTGAAGGAAAGTTGGGCTACGCATCGGGGGAAATTAAGCGACCAACGGTAACGCCGATTTATTGCAGATTACAAATCGTTAAAAAGCAACGCGTGCACTGCTCTTTAGCAAACGCCCAGACAATATCTTTATCCATCATTTTGTCGCGAGCGCAATTTTTATGCTCAAGAGCAATAATCCCGTGAAACTCTTCCGTAAATCACGCCGCTGACCACTGTATTTACAAAATTGCGGTAGCGCTGGAGCGTTTGCTGTATCATTCTGGGCGCAAGCGTGGTAAGACGACGAAGTAAACGCCACGGCTAAGTATCGCTGGAGAGCTGCGACGCTATGGCAGAAGAGTCGCAATGACAGAATCGTCAGGAAAGCTGTATTATCGAATGGCTCTCTTTAATGTAATAAACTCCTCGGCCCCAGGTTGTATTTGAACAACGTACTGAATAACAGGCGCATTCAATTTCGCTGTGCGACCGTAATCACTTTCGCTCTGCTTTTTTTTTCAAGCCATATTTAAGGCTCGGGTGTACCTTTATTATTGTTTAAGTTACAGTGATATTCAACAATGCAGAACGTAATTATTTTCTGGTAAAGGCAGAACAACGGGAAATATTTTGTGACAGCCTGGCGGATTCTCTGGGCGACCAGTTTGGGCATGGCAACACGACGGCAATGGGCATGTGGTGTTGTCACGTACCATGCGGAACCGCTCGCGAAACTGCCGTACTGACAACCCGCTGAAGTTAAACTGCGCGCAGAAACGACGAAACCCGGCAGAGTGGGTGTATTGTCACTCGAGCAGTGTTTAATGCGTAACGCGCAGCAATGTTTGGTACTGCGAGTACCACTAACGCATCAACATGCAGCTGCATCGTTTCGAAGTGTTTCCCTCGCCAAGCTTTTCGCCCCGGTGGAATCGACGGTCAACTGTGTGGGAACGGATATCATTATTCATCTTTTCTTCGCATTTGTTCTGAACCATCATTCAATGAGCTGAACAATTTTGGAACTGTCATCGAAGGATCTGTGTACTAATTTTTTAAATTTGTTGGCCTAGACACTACGCCGCGCGAGTTTCGAGTACTATCTCAAAGCGCCACATCCTCTAACGAAGATTTATAATTGCTCTCTCGACATTCTGTCCTTTCTACAATGCAGACCTAGGTATATGGCTGGTCATCGTGGCACTTCGTGAAGACTGGATTTGATGAAAGACCTCGCAGTGGCATGGTCTGAAAATCGCTACCCCAGAAGTAGGCAATACTTTGGGACGTCACCAAGTTGCTCAAGAGCATCAACCGTAACGCCGCATGGCATAGATTTTGCTTAGCCGAGGAGAACTGTGTTTCTCACGGCATGTTCTGTACCTACATGGCGCTGGGGTGGTGCCGTACCGTTTGCACGAGAAAATGCTGATTCTGAAATACTTGTAGAACACATGTGTTACAGAGGGTATTCAAGCTGCCCGTCGCGTCGGTACGTAACAGTAGATATATACAAAGGGCAACAACGCTCCCGATGTCAGCAAGTTGGCTGAGAACCCCCAATTGTTCTTGCATTATTATTGTAACATGTGTTATATCTTTATCTTTGCATCATGTAAAATGAAAACATGGCGCCGGCAAAACTGACGGGCTAAATCGCAATTGAATAACTGGATTTCGTTGTGTTCTTGGATTATGATCATGCAATGCATTGCTCTGACCAGATATGCCTTTTGCGTCATTCCTTCTTATACATTTCTACGCTGCAGCTATGTATCCTTTATGTTGACTACATCACATGTATGCACTTTCGTAGCCTCGAGCGTCACACTGCTCTGAATCCAGCCCATAAACACGACGACAGAAACAACTTAATCCTCATTTTAAGAAATCGCCTTTATCGCCATTCGCATCTGGGCCTGAAATCCCGGACAGATACCCTTTCACCGTAAAACTGCGAGCGATGTCTCCGACTCCGCATCCGAACGCAACCACTTCAGTACCACTGCACCGGCACAGACACGAATATTGAACTGAGGTGCACATGACTGAGCCGCGTAAACTATTTTGCCGGGCATAGCCGCATGAGCTGTCGCGATACTGAGCAATGAAGAACGTCGCACGCGTAAGAACACAGTCAGGGCCTAAGCTTGATGCGCTGAAGCCTGCGCCCGCAGACAATGACCGCCATCTCTCGTCGCGCGTGGTATGGCGTAATCACTCGGCGGCGTGGGTAACGACGGTTCCGCGAGCTCACTTACATAATCGCTAAGCGGCTGGCAATTGTTCCTGCTTCGGTGAGCTCTGTAGACGGCGTCTTCATCGTCTGGAGAAGGATTCTCAGACAAAACAGCTACTGACGCGCCTGTGCCGCGGCGCTTAGCACTCGTTCTTCAACGCAAGACATGCGGAATTCAGGGATACGTTCAATATGAGAAGGCAA